>VDFB02337528.1:0-14424 GCA_007258455.2 Sequoia sempervirens
TGACTAACTTATTGCATGGTTGTTGTAATTTGAGGAGTGGTATACGTTGGAATGGATGTTATGGTTGAAGGGGGAGGAATGTTAGGTCCTCCTTGGCTCACAACAATGTTTGTGGATTGGGAAATGGAAGGGGCATGTTTGTTGCATATGTCAGCAATTATTTTCATATTTTGTAAGCCATCATCACTTTTAATAAAATGTCTAAGGTTTTCTATGGCTCCTATGGTAGTGGTTGAAATGTTTTCAAGGGATAAGTCTTGTTGTAATTATGCAAAATATTCATGAATACCAATGAATTTTTCTTACAGAATGGAATTAGTTTGTGTGTCAATCTGCATTGGATGGAAAGGTGAAGGCATGGTAGTGGTTTTATACATGTCTAATGAACCATTATCCATACTAGGCGTAGGAGCTCTTGATATCCCGAGGTCAACAATGAAAGTGCTATCATGGGAAGCCATGAGTTTAGAACTTTGTCTCACCAAAGTATTATCAATAGGGCACCAAACACTCATACAAGTACCACAAAGGACGGTGTGAATGCAAATGTAAAGCAATCTAGGAGTGAAAAATGAAAATAACATAAATTTTGTAATTTGAAACAAAGAATAGAAATGCAGTAAATTCCCAGAAAATGCCTGAAAATGCAATGTAAAATGTGCAGGTGGGTTGATTCACCTAGGGTGGCGAATGAGTCAAGTTATGAGATTTTATTTTTTTTCAAAAAAATTAAAGTGAATTGAATGCTTTTCAAATGATGTTCAATATGTATGTTAACCAAAATGAACCATAGACATTAAGGTGGTCTATAGGCTTCTCTTGCACTCTTAGGATCTTTCACCTAAAAGGAGAGAGATAGACCCTCAAAATCAATGTGGTTCACTCAAATTAGGAAATGTATGAGATTACTAAGGATAAATGAGATGATCTAAATGCAACTAAGTACTGAAATTGATTGAGTATGAATGCAAAACCTAAGAAATGTGCAATGTTTGAAAACACAACTTATGATATGCAAAAAATGCAATAAAGAAGTAAACTAGTGCAAGCAAAATTAAACAAGGCTGAACAAAGTGCACATGGGAAATGAATGATGAATTTGGAGTGTCCTGGATGATGGGAAAGATTAGTAAAAATCACTTGTGGGACTCATTCGCCACTGATGGTGAATCAGTCTTGCTATTGGAAAAAATTCCCAAAAACTAGTTTCTGGCTGTCGGGATCTAAAATCTAACATAATCTAGTTTTCTACCCTTAAGGTGGGACTCATTCTCCATTGATGGTGAATCAGTCCTCTCTCAAAAAAATTTGAAATCAAGGACCAAGTCTATAGTTCCAGATCTGCACTTGTATTCTTGTCTGATTAACGGAGTCAAATCTATAGAAAACTAACTATAGGATGTCTCCAAGCTTGAAATAGGATGTAGTTGACTTGAAACACTTTTTTGAATTCTTGACCACCTTTCAACACTTAATTGCTTGATAAATCTGCAAACAAAATTTTTCAAACACACATGCAAGAGGGGGAAAATGGTTAAGGGTTAGGTTATAGGGATTTGCCTTGGTCAAATCCCACTTTGGTAATCAAATCCTTAATGAAGAAATGAAATGAAATGAACAAGGAAAGATGAATAAACAACATGAAAATGTCCTAAAATCACCATAACATTGTTGAAGAAATTTGAAGATATGTCAATGGTTTCTCCAAGATACTTGATTGAATAATGCAAAGTGCTCACATGGAAGTGAATTTGATGAATGAGGAGATTGAATACTTGAATGAACTGGCATTAAAATGAGAAGAAAAAAACTTATTTATACACACTTGTACCTTAGTAACCCAATACAATGGCATCACAGGTCGACATCAAATAATTTTCAATAAAAACCCGAAAGGAAATTTAAAAAAAAAAAAAAAATTGGAGCCAAGAGGGACTCATTCACCACCCATGGAAAATGCGTCCCACCTTGGACTTGTAAGTGAGTTTTAGGAATTAAGTCACATTTAATGTTATTTGTTGGGTTAAAATTCAAAAATACACTTAATTAAGGATCATAAGTGCATAAAGGGTTCAAATAAATTATAAGAAAGGTGTAAATAGTGAAATTAAGCCTAGAAAAGCGTGAAAGGTTGTTACAAGACTTTACAACACTTCAAAATAGGAATTTATAACTGATGAAAAGGTGATTTTTAGGTGAATTATAATGAAAAGAGTCTAGAAAAGTGTAGAAATGTGTTACAGCACTTCACAACACCTTTACAAGATGTCATAATTTGAATGTTCAGGACCTAATGTGAATACATAAGTTACATTGCAGCATTAAATCAAAGCAAAACAGATCAAGCATCATGAGAGAAAGACCTAAAAGACCATGAAAATGTCTAAGAGCCATTTTTCTATGGTACACTGGAAATGCAAAAATTTTGTCAAAAAGTACTATGGAGGACTATGACACCCTTACTATTGAATTAGTCCAACTATTTTTTTTGGGGAAAATGCAAAATCATCAGATGTTTGAACAGGATCTAAAAAAATCTTTGAAAAATACCCTCAAGAGGACTAAGATGCCCTTGGTGGCGACTTAGTCCCATCTAGAATTTTTTATATCTTTGAATGTGTTCTTGAGGCTCAATGTCTATACTTCCTCCTTCTCAGATCTTAGGTCTTGAATCTTTCGGATTTGGCTTGTAAGTGAGTTTCCATGAAGATGACAACTTTTTAATGCAACTTTGTAAGTTTGCAATTTTGTGCTTCAAATGATTTTCAAGTCTTCTACCTAGATTTGCAATCACAAACATGCAAGAGAGGAAAAACTTGTTGATTGTTAGTAAATGGGGGTTTACCTTGGTCAAACACCTTGATGGTAATTAAACCTTGGAATAAAATGTAATGAAGGGAAATGATGAATGAACAACATGTAATGTTACAACTCACCAAACTCTTTTCATGAAGTCTAGAAACTTGTGTGAAGTGACTAGCTTGGATATGGATCTTGAATCAAAGGAATACTTGATAGATATGGACTTGAATTGCTTGCTTGAATCAAAACCGTACATCAAAAATGTTAGCTCAAAAACACACATGATGGTAGAAGATATTTGATATGATGCTTGAATCTTGATGATGGCTCCAAATTCTTAATGAATTGCTCTTAAATGCTCAAATACTTGAACTCTTGGATGCTTAGAGTGCTTGATTTCTTAGATATATTGGATGATAAAATGAGAGAAAGGAACCTTGTATTTATACTTATCCACACTTAATATCCTAAAATTACGGCACAACAAGTTGACATATGAATTCATTAATTAAAGGAGGATAAATCCCACGAAGATTTGAAATTTAATCCACAAAATAACTTAACGGGGGGTAAGATGCCCTAGGTGGCATCTTGTTCCTGAGGAATGAAACTTTGGGCACATAATCAAAAAAGAGACCATGATTTCATAGCTTGACAGAGGTTTACAGACGCTTTGGGTGACGAAGCTAGGTGGGTGTCCTTGTTAGATATAACTCAGAATTACACTTTGGGACACACAGCAGAAGATATTAAATTATCATTTCCATGTAAACATCAAGATTAATATAAAATATATGGTTTAAAACTTGGATGCAGGCTGGGATGAATTAAGACATGTAGGATAAACCAAAGCGAGAGGCTAAATAGTGAATCTTGAGAGTGCCCGTTTTTACCACTTTACATTTAACCCCAACTGGGCAGGAGGGATAAAGACTTGCTTCAAACTCCACGCCAAGTATCCACACAACAAGGTTTCAAATGTATGAAATGCTAGTAAGATAGGAGTATAATGACCAAAGAGGTGGCTGACACCACAGGATCAAGATCCTAATATGGTAAAACAACATAGGCTGAAAGGAACACACTTGAGGATGATATATGAAGCTATAACTAGATCAAAAACATACACCATCAAAGATAGAAAAAGGAAAAGAAAAGAAGAGGAAAAAAGTAATAGATAAAGCTTTGAGTGGTTGTCCAAGCTATGGACTAGGTCTAGGTTGTTTTTCCAAAAAAGGTTTACAAGTGGAACACGTTGTCCACTATGCAAACAAAATGCATGCTCACAAGGGCTAGTGAAGCTAGTTGTCCACTAGGTGAGCCCCAAGAAGTCCATATCAACATCATACCCTCATGACTATGATAAGGGAAAAAGAAAATGCATGCTCACAAGGGCTAGTGAAGCTAGTTGCTCACTAGTTGAGCCCAGGAAACCATATCAAAGCCATACCTCCATGACTTTAGTATGGCACAAAAAAGAGAAAATTTAGTAAAACAAGAAGGAGAGATGTACGAAGGGATTTTGCTTAGTTCATGCAAGGTCTCTTCTTAGGGAACATTGTGCCTAATTTCTCCAAGAGAGGAAAATTCAAAGAAATATCATGATCTCAAAGGAAATCAAACCCTATGACACCACCAAGAAAAGGTCGCATCACAAGAAGAAAAAAAATCACACAAAGAAACATGATTGTCAAAGTATGCCCCCAGTTTAAAGCAGTTGATAACACCATTGCTATAACAAATAGCTTTAAAGTAGAAGACATCAGAGCTTACTCGAAAATACCTATACCAATTCATATGTTTCCAATAAGCTACGTCATGAGAAGGGAAGGGTTTTTCCCCAAAATGTATAACTTAGTACATCACATGCAAGCCAACTTAAGGCATGTCATCCACTTCCCAAGTTTTCTCATACATATACACAGAAGGTGGTCAACTAGCCAAAAGAAACAATGACAAGTGAAATACAAGGACAAGGTTTCCTAATCCCTTTCCACCACTTTGGGTAGGACAAGGATGATCCGAATAGGATAAAAATAAGTATTAATTAGATGAATTAGGTGCTTCAACACAAGGAAAAGCACCACACTCCTTGAGATATTGAATTTTATCACTTAAAGTCTTACATTCATTAGTAGCATGACCATGAATTCTATGATATGTAGAAAATGAATTCTTGTAGTAAAATTTATTTCATTTTCTTAGAGGGAGAGATATTAGATGATCTTGGAGGAGACACGTTAAGATACTCTCTTGATCAAAAGTAGAGGATTTTTTGTTATTGTGCGACAAAGATATCTTTTGTTTAGGGGATGATGTCATACTTACACAAGACTCTTTAGATTGTGAGATTTTCTTCTTTCCTACAAGAGGGTGTAGAATCTAACAAAATCAAATCATTAGTGTTTTGTGACATGGCATTGGCATTAAGTGAATATTTATTTGTTTGTTTTTTTTCTTGAAAAGGATAACACTCAAGACCACTAGTGTCTATTAGTTCAAGATGCACTACCATTAAACTAGGCTTAGAGGCATCTTTTGTTAGAGTGTTGATATTAAGTGAAGGCTTGTTTCATGGTTTTATTTCTATTAGAGGAAAATAAAAAAGAACATGAGTTTTTTCTTACGTGTTAGGCTCTATAGGGACATGGATACCTTGTTCTCTACTACCACATCCTTTTCCACTATATTCAAGTTGTTTCACAAGTTTGTAACCTTTTTCATAAATATTTTTCATTTTTTTAGGATTTGGTGGTTGTTGATAGTAGTTACATTGAAGTTTATTGTATAATTTTATTCTTTTTATTAAAGTGGTTGAGGTGGATGCTTTCAAAGGGTCTTCCAAATTTTGTGTTGAAATTAATGCTTTTTACTTTCCCCTATTTGAATCTTTTTTTATGATCTTGTATTCTCCCATGAATGTAGGTTTGAAGTCTAAGGAACCCCAATCATCTTCTAATAGCTTCATCATTTCCTCAATATGTTTTTCTTTATCTTTCTATTGCATGGGTTCCACTTGTGTAGTTGGTGTTAATGTTACCAAAGGATTCTCCTTATTTTCTCAATGTTCAAACAACTATTTGGGTCAGGGTTAGCTTCAAGTGTGTATGTTTTGTTGTTCTAAATATACTTCATTTGATGAGGAAGAGTAGAAGGAAACCAATTCATTAAATGAATCTGCATTTTCCTAAAAGGAGATTATATGAAAGATCGTGATGCATAACATGGATCAATGTTTCCAATGTGGCCTTTCCAACTGTAATAGGAAAAGTGATCAGACCAAGTGGTGTTTTTCCAATATTGTCAAATCCCTTAATAAACAAAGAGTCTACTTGAATTTTTTATTCATCGACGCCAACCCTGTCCAAAAGGGTCACACTACACACATTAATGGCTAAGCCATTGTCAACAAGGGTTCACTTTATCCCTATCCTTTTATATTGAGATATTATTATGAAAGTTTCATGTTGTTTTTTCACTTCCAAAAGGGGGAGTTCACTTTGGTGGAAAACAATGTCAAAATTTATTCCTTGAATCAGGGATGCTATGTCATTTGGTTGCACATTAGAAGAGACAAGAACTTTTTTTAAAGCACTTTGAATCATGTTATGTGTTGATGCCTAAAAATGTCAAGCAACAGCCTTATAGGAAACTTAGTTAATGGGGGGACTAATTGTGCTAAACTGAGCGACCTTCAAGTTTTTAAAGAAGTTTGTTCCTTTTATATTTGGCAGTTTGCAATGGGAAAAGGAAGCATATATATAAAATAAATTTCTTACCTAAGGTGATGCACCAAGATGTAGGTGTGGGCACAGTAAATATTCCTTTTAGATGGGATTTAAGGGCTCGTTCAACAATTTTCATGTCTAGATATAACAAATAACATAGATGAAAAGCCTAAGAAGTTTATCAAATAACATAAAATAACTTCCATACACATTTACTAAAAAGAAGAGTCTAAGACATGGTCTAAATCAGCAAACTTATATTGAAATTATAGAAGTTCTCCAAATAATCTCCTCAATATAATAACAACATAGTATAATGTCTTGTCATCTAGCTAAGAAACAGAAAGGTCAAATAACAATGGCACAGTCTGTGAATCTTAATACAATAATCTAAAAACAATAAAAAGGCCTAGTGTCTTTCCACAATTTCTTGTGTATTCTCTTAACTTAGAACCCCTTTTCAAAGAGCTAAAGTAGTATATATAGAAAAAATCCTCCCACCACCTAGGAGATAGTAATAGAAAATATTTTGTGGCACTAGCAATGATTTTTGTTGCAATGATCTCCCATGGCCATTGTAATACAAAAATATTATGAATCATAGAATATAGTCTCCTTCAAACTTGATGCATCCTCCTACAAATGATGAATATGGTCCCAATGTGGAAGAAGCAAAATTCCCATACAGACACGTGTCGCTTGCCAACAAAGTTGGCTAGGAAACATGGTGATAGGACAGGGTTTGTTGCTAATTCTTCCCTTCCAGTGTTGAAGATCCCTGCAGAGAAGACACGTGGAGGAATCTTCGTCCTGAGCATTGACTATAGGGTCCTCCAAAACTGTTCATGAAATGATGCTATGTGGCACACAGCGGAGCTTGGTAGAGAAGAAAAGTGTAGCATGTGGCAGACAGGTGAAGCAAGCAGGAAAGACTCCTCAATAAAGGGGTCAGGGATATCCAAAGATATGAGGCACAGGTCGAAGCTCAGCAAAATAATATAATCAACCTAAACGGATCTCAAGGGATTTTTAATTAACTTGAAGGGAGCTCAAAGGATTTTTAAATTAACCCAAAGGGAGCTCAAGGGATTTTCAATCCAAAAATTTTGGCGACTACCAAGGGCATTTTTCTTGCAGAATGGGAACCCAAATTTTCTAGTTCAAGGACAAGATCCTTATCATTCGGCAATGGAGCAAGAGCTTTGAGATCATGGTCTGTAGAGGTAGCCATTCGGCCTTGGATAGTATTGATATGGTGGGAAGATTCTCTTCTTCCTCAAGTAGATTGATCACTTCTTTGAAGGGTAGCTTCATGGATATCCCAGTCCTAGACTCAAGCTAAGAGAGCAACCACCCTATATGATGGCTGATGCCTTCAATGTCCTCGATAGTAGGGGGTTGACTAAAATTCTAAAAGGTGAATAAATCTTGCTTCTTTTCCTTAGTTTTTGTTGTGATCTACTCTGATGTGTCCATTGAATCATCAAAGAGAAATAGGGAGGGTGGGCCCATCTAAGTCAGTTGGGACAATTTCATCTACATATTGTTCATAGTTTGACTCAGTATTGTTGAGAAATTGCTAGCATGGAGGATGGTCATGTGGCAATGGATGAATTCTTTTTCCTTCTTAGTGGTTGACATCTAGTCTTCAATCCTTGCATTTACTAGATCCTCATTTGCCACCATGTATAGCTTTTCTAGTAACTTGTCTGCCTCAGGAACTTTATCTACAATAAACAATGGGAACTATTCAATTGTTTCACAAACCTCTCTACTCAAACTTGTTACTTTCACCATGAATTGAAGTATCGCCTAAAGAGTTAAACAGAAAGTCTTATCTTTTTCCTAGTAGGAGATATACTGTTGTCCAGCTACTAAAAGGAGATATGACTGAGTATCAATGGGTTGGGGAGGATTCTTCAAACCACCAATTTCCATTTCCTTCAACCTGACATCCTGCGTCAACTCCTCAATTCTCTTTTCTAGAATATAGAGTCGTTCCTGTAGAGTCCCTAAATCAGAAAGCAATTGTTCCATAGCCTGGCTTCTGATTGTGGATTCCTTTTCCAAGGAAAGATTTACTTCTTAGATCTCCCTCTCAAATTGATCTTGTTTCTTTTGGACCTCTTGATCCTTATGCTACATTTCTTGCTCTAATTGAATTTGTTGTTTCTGAAGCTCTTCAATCCGTTTTTGCAATTCTCCCTCTACCTGAGCCATTTGGTCTTGTAATTCTTTGTTTTTCTATTGTAGTTCAATGACCAACTTGGGATCCATGGATTGGAACTTTGCAAGTTCCACCGAGATTTTTTCATGTTCTTCCTACGTTGGCTGAGATATTCATGTAATTTTGGCTTCCCTTTCCTTTTGTTTCTTTAGTAGGACCTCCATCATTTCCTTGAAATTCTTAAGCACTTCTTCCTTCTTCTTCAATTTGTGACTATAATTGAGGAAGTCAGTAGTCACCACTCACTGGGTTTCCTCCATCAGCTCAACCTTGTCCTATGATCGGGTTGCATGCAAATTGATTCCCACAACATGAATTATGTAATCCTCTAGTTGCATCTCGCCTTGCAGTTTGATGGTGTTCGGATGCATGGTTGTGAAATTCAACAACTGTTAAACCTCATTGAAAAGGGTTGCACACATGGCTCGATGGACTTTGCAGCATCTTTTTCTTTCCTCTTCTGGACTCTAATAGCCTATTTTTATTTTGTTTTGTCACCCTCCGACATAAACTATATGGTGATTTAATCAACTCACTAGCTAAGAGTGCATCGGTAGGAAGAGAAAAATGGAAAGAGAGAGTTGTTGTCTTATTTGGTAGAGAGATTGTTAATTGGGAGAACGGGGGGAATACTATACAAAGGACCAATTAGAGAAGCAATGGAAGGACTAATGGGGAGTGGTGGCAGTAGTGGAGATGTAGTTGATTCCATTTTTTGGGCAAGCATAGTCAGAGCCGATACAACAAAAGAAAAATGGGTAGCAATGGAATTCCTAGATTAAGTTGTGACAAAAGGTGGGAAACCATAGGAGAGTAAAAGGTAATTTCCCACTTTTAGAGATATGGGAGAAACCTCCCATGACCACGGTAGTAGAAAAAGAAATCTCGACACTTGAAGTAGTTAGGGGTGCAGATACAACAAAGGTAGTAGGATCAACCAAAGATTGTGTAGTGAGAAGAGGGGGAGAGAAAGATACCTGAGGTGTGGAGGACTCTAATCCTTGGCTCATGGTAGGCTCACAGCTGAAGACCTTCTCAGGGACTGTCATGTAGCTCTTATGGGGGTGGAAATTGTTCATCTCTATGACCTTTGAAGGGTGTTGGGATACCCTGGGTATTTTCACAGTCCATGTGCATGCTAGTGAGGCCTTCAACCATCATGCAGTCACCCACACTCTTAATGAAGTCTTTTTAGGTTGCTCCATCACTTTTCCAATTTTCTACACTTGAGCCATTTTCATATCCTTTCCTTTCACTATATATGTCTTAGCTTCCTCTGGATCTATATCCTTGTCATAGGTGGGGTCCAATGGTGGGTATAGAAGTAGGTATGAGTGGGTCTCATAGTGGGTAGGCTTAATATCCAATTGCAAAACACTTTTTTCCATAAAGTACAGAAACTGACAAATCATGTGATGCCACATCAGTGCACCAATAATACATGACTTAGTGACCCACTATCGGTCTCACCTTTTTTTGGGCCTTTCTAGATACCTTGACAAAAAGCATGCTAATGTGGCATCATATTTGATGATGTGACCTTGAAACCAATTTTTGTAAGTAGGGGACTTGCCAAATAAATTGTTGTAAAAATTTGAGAGTGATATAAAATTTTGACATAAAACTTTGAGAAACGTAAAGTTAGGGTGGCCCACTATAGACCCCTCTCCCCTAACATAAGAGATGCAGACATATTTGAATATATATCCAAGCCTATTGATCATAAAGATGTTCGTTATTAACACCAAATCATCCATTTTATTTCCATTCTCTATAGTAACCACATGAAATTTCATTGCACATATGTTGTTGCAAACACTCATCGCAAATGAGCCCTCATACATGTTTTATATACATAATGCATTGTACCACCTTGTTAGTTAACACACATAATCATATTTATGATTATACTCTCTATATTAGCCTCATCCATTATTATTTGATGGGGGTTATAATCAAAGAATAAGATTTAGAGATCATAGTTTGCATTTAGGCTCATAAGTGTCACCCTATAATAGGAGCATTGTATCTCATATCAGCTTAGGAATTTGCACACCAGTTGCCCTTACATGCATGCTTGAAGGTGGAGACCTCATATTCTAAGCCTTCATGACAAGATACTAAATACATTTTTTACAGAGTTAATAATATCATATTTATATTAAACTATTTTGTCTTTGAATTCCACTATATATGTTTATTTAAATGACTAGATAATCCTTAATTAAACCTCCTGTAATTACATTAGATAAGGAGAGTTGTTACAACCAAAGGGATGTAGCAAACTTGTTTGAAAAGTAACTGAGACTCTTAACATACATTTTCTACATTACTATAGAACAAAACTCAAACAATTATTCAGAAAACAAAAAAACTACAGACAGTTTACGTTATCAAAAACAAAATTCTCTCTTGACATGTAGTTGGAGTCGGGAAATCTTCCCTAGTCTTGTAGGCTGTAGGCGACATTTTGTAGGAGAAAGGTAACATAAAACACAACATTCAGCAATACCATTAAAACAGAACAAGTTTTGAATTAAAAAAACAGCAGGGACTTTTTATATTAATGCCTTCAGAAAACAAAGAGCTGTCATGCTCTTTTTCTGCTCATACATTCATTCATCCATCAAAACAGAGTAACTGCCATTTTTCATTAAAAACAGAGCTGAGAGAAGAAGCTTGTCGACGCCAAGGAAGGAAGAGTGTAGAAGAAGATACATCACCAACACATTTTAATCTTAACGGATCTTAGTTACACAACAAAAAATCATGTGATACGAGTCAAGGTCGCAGCAGAGCACGTGAAGGCCCTGCAAAAATCATGTGATATTAGGAATATTCTCGAATGTGGGCTCATATCCTATAAAATCCCTCACTCGTCTTCTCATTTACGCCTATGACAGCTATCTCTTTTACGCCTATAGATAGTTCCAAAATAATGCCAGCTATCTCTTTTACGCCTATGACATAACTCGGGAGCGGACACCATGAGTGTGAAGAAAGGAGAATAGGTCGTTCATTTCTGCAACACAATTTTCCAACGCCACCCCCAGTAGAAAATATGTGGACCTTACTACCTTCAACGCCATTCGATGGGAGACTGAGCCAAATGTGCATGGACAGTGATTGCACTTGGAGTCCACCACACCTCAGGACTTGCGGTTGAAATCAATAGAGTGTTTCCATGCTTCGCCTTGTCCATGAGAATATTGTGCATGTTATGGTGGCTCATTGTCTTTATAGAGGAATGCGGATTCCTCCTTATGCTGGCATTCTGAAGAGCTTTGTTCTATTCCATCAATCACTTGCCCTAAAGCGAACCAATAGATGGTACAACGTTTCGATTAGAATGCTTAGCCAGATCATTAAATATTAGTTGATCTTTGTATTTTGTTCTCGACTTCATGTCAAAAGAGTTATATTTATTTGAGAATACTTAAGCTAGACCTCTTTATGAGTCAAGATAGACTAAACCCATAGGGTGAAAGATATTCTTAATAGGATACACAAATTAACATGGGGTTAGTTTATGTTTCTTATACACTATAATACGATCAAGAAGGTCAAAGAATCACCTAGGCGATAATATATGTATATCACCAAACCATAATTTTCTTATGAGATTTGGAATTTGAATACTTGAGTATGAGGAGTAACCCCCTATTGGATTAAATATAACTTTGACCAAGCTCGTATGACATATGCCAAAATCTCCTCTATGACAGTTTGTATGTCTTGATGATGGCATAATGTTATCCATATTGCTTGAAATCTGAAAATCGATGAGGAGGTGAAACCCTTCTAGGGATTGGATTAGAGGCAATAGCCTAGACCCCAGATGTTACAGATGTGTAATGTGGGAATTGAACGTATACATCATTAAAATTAACACTGAACCATGTTGAGCAAATATCAACCTTAGTTCCTTGTGGGTATTGAACTAGGCCCGCATAGATAAAGATTTCTTTGTAGGAAATATAATTCCTCTTGTAAATTGTTTTGTAATACATATTTAGGGAAATAGGTGTCCCAAGAATGTGGAACCCTAGATAGCCTTGATAGCATTTATTGCTTATGTCACAATTCTCGAGAGGAAAAATCTACACATTGCAAGGATATAGATCTTGTAGCCTTTATTGAATTTATTGTATTGCTAGTGCTCAAAAGACAAAGTTAACCTCAGGTTGGGCAACACTAGAGTGATTAATCCAGGATTGAACTTATTGTGAGATTCGTATCTCAATCCCACAAGAAAGTGGTAAACTATTTTGATTGGTGAAGGTTATGCGATATATACATATATTAGAATGTTAAATATATATATAGATAAATGGTTTCAAAACCTAACTTATGTAGAAAGTTAGTTGTTCCGAGTAGACCAAAGTGTCGAAAGAAGATTATTCTCTTTTATAAATCAAACCTTTTAAGGGTTGAAATATTGGCTTAGATAAAGACTATTGATATGAAATAATAGTATTCTTTAGATAATATATTGGTGAGGGTATACCTTGAATACTATGTCTATTTATGTACATAAAATATGAACTCAAACAATGCCAAGTGGTCGAAGAAAGACTAGAACTATTTTTCTCTTATGAATAGTTGCATTTGGAAAAAACAAAAATGTTTGATATTTCCACGTATTGGGTTAAAGAAGTTAAACCCTAGAATTGAAACAAGTAGGATATAGGAAGTCTTTAACTCTTATGTCGAACATGGCATTGTACATATTTATACCGATTGATTGTGAAAGGTCGAGAAAACCATAGAACAAGACTAGAAGTCTTTATAATACCTTAAGACATTCTTCAATAATTTTGAAACTTGTTTTAACCCATCAAGATGTTGAGTATTGAATCTTGGGAGTAAAATGACAAGAAGTCATAAACCCTAGGTATTGCAAGGATGCAATAAGGGACTTTTAAAAAGGGTTGAAATCCTTAAATCTTTACATTGATTGACCATCATGGATTAAGGATTAGTTCCAAGTCAGATTGGCTGGAATGGAATTTCTTTATAGACTAGTTGTGTCTAGTGTACCAAATATAGTAAGTAAACTATAGGATGAGACAATTCCAAGACCAGTCAGAGGTGTGTGTCTAGATGACATGACCAATAAGAATGATCATACTTAGCTAGAAGGGATCTAGAGTTGTATGGTTGATTGAGTTTTGTAGGACACATCCCTAGGATTTAGATGAAGAAACTTGACAGTTCCTTATATCTATACTCATCGAGAAAGGTCGGGTCACTTCTAGATAGGAAGTGCGTGGGGGACCACATGAGTCTGTGGTTGGAGGAAAAGCAATCGGATGATGCTCTCCCTCTATAGCAATAGACTCTTTGAGGCTTGTGAAGTTAGAGATCAACATTCCTGATGCAGTGAACTCTAAGTTCTACCTTACGACGGTCAAAACTTATGAGGTAAATCTATTCTTTATGCTAAGTGTATCTTATGTGATATGAATGAATATTGCAAGGAATTATCTTGATTCTAGATATGTTTACATGTGAATTCAAGTTTGAATTTTATCTGGAAAAATTATACTTTATTCTTGTGCTTATGCAAATTTTTTTTAAAAAAAATTCCCTCTCATGTTTACTAAGTTTATTTACCTTTTAGTAAATTCTTGAGTTTACTTGTGTATTAAGAGACAGGTTGTTACA
>VDFB02337529.1:0-29814 GCA_007258455.2 Sequoia sempervirens
AGAAAGTGTTCTAGGTTCCCAGTGGAACTATGTAGGTCATGAAGATGTCTTGTTTTGTACATTGAAGATCAGCTGCTATGGACTAAATGGTTTATTTTTTAGAGTATCTAGATCATCTACTAGAAATTTTAGAGGTTTGCGTGTAGATTTGATTGTGTTGTGCTCTGACAGTATTTCTGTGGTCTCTGTTAGTGTTCCTAAGTGAAGTTTGTGTGATTTTGGTAATTATAGTTGTTATGGATGTTTCTCTATTGTTCATGATGTTTTTGGATGCTTCTAGATCATTGTCCATAATTCTTGTACTTCCAGGTTGATCGGTGTGCTCATGGTCAAAGATTTTTTTTCTTGTGCACATTCGGGTTTTCATGTTCCTGGCCGACATGAGGGTGGTAGCGTGTTGTGGATCCTTGAAAAGTAAAATTTGAATGTTTGGTAAGCTCGTGAATATTTTTTTGGGTCATATCATTGTATTGGCCAATGGTGTTTAGATCCACATTGAAAATTTAATTGTAAATTTTGGCTAACATTGCAAATATGTTTTATTTTTCTAACTAAGTTGTTGATGTAATCCATGATGCGAATATATAAGAGCGATTGTTTCACCAGTGTAAAGTGTGTTGGGTGTGCTCCTATGTGTGTATGTGTGAATATCATTCAATTTCAGAGTAGAGTGTGAAAAATACCAAGCAAAGTGTGAAGTAGTTTGAGTGACAAGTGAAGGAGTTTTATGTGCATAATTGGAACTATAATCAGGCTTGTGTAGAAGCTATTTTCTTAGTTCGTACCCTCTGTATTTAATCCTATTCTATATTGTTGGGTAGTGAGCCCCTTCTATAACTAAGCAGTGAGCTCTAGGCAGTGTTCTTGAATGCATGTGCATTCCCCTTTATTGTTTTCATCATACTTTTAATAGGGTATAATATTGTGGACTAACATCCACTATGGTTTTTCCCCTAATAGGGTTTCCATGTAAAAAAATTCTTGGTGTTCTTTGTCTCTCTAATGTGTTAATTGCTTATTATTTTGCGGAAACCACCCCCTATTATTAGTTGTTTTGTCCTTGTTTTCCAAGCACCTCTTGGGAATGAAAGAATCTAAACAGTCTGGTGGAAGTGGGTATATTGCCAAGGATCATGATGGGCCAAAGAGTGGCAATATGATGGCTATGTGGCTGACGAACTTTTTTTACCCAAAATTGATGGAAAAAAGGGTTTTTAAAGGAGATTCTCAAGTTTCCACCAATATAAATTATACTTTACTTTGAATTTAATAAGTAATTGTATTCATTTTCTATTCAAATTATGACTAAAGTCCTAATTATTAGGCTAGTTGAAAAACATCTATAGCTTTCAAAGCGATATCCGCATTTTTGAATCAAAACATGCTTGTCACATTCTATACTTCACACATAATATAGGATTAAAAAAATAAAATTCAATTTTGAAGTTTTGACCAAGTTAAGATTAGTCAGGACATCTGATTTTATATTTTTTAAAATTTAATAAAAATTCATAATTAATTTTACTTGGAAAAAAATTACAAAAAAATATGCATCACATCGGGGCATGAGTCTTCTACTTATATCTAAAATATTATAAAAAAATATTATCATTTTATTGTGGTTAGGGTGCTCAGAAAAACACCTAATTCTTATTTTTTCCCTGAAATTTAAGTACCACTGCATTGAAATTTCAAATTTTCACCAAATATATATATATTTTTTAAACAAAACTAGTAGTTTAGAAACTACATTCAATTTGCTACAGATTTTATTTTTACATATTTTTGACATAATATAGATAACTTATTCAAATTTTTACGTCAAGTTTCCTAACTTTGATTTTTCTAAATTTTTTGCCACTTAAGGGCCTATTTTTTCCATGATGATCCTGCACATACCCAAGTAGACCAACCGAGAGGCACAAAAACTAGGGAAAAATAGTAGCCAACATGTACATGATTACAAGGATATAAGATGTAACCCTCTTTCCAATCATAGAAGCCTTCTCCAACTGGAGGCCAAGTGCCCCCCCCAAAACTTAGAAATAGTTCTTTCCTCTATCAAATACCTTATCCTATTATGATATCAGAGGATCAACATGTGCATTGTGCATTTTTGAGCAGCCAGTATCACATGATTGACATCATCAATTCCTCTTGCTATGAAACTACCCTATTCATCATCCTGTCACATCATAAGCTCATCCACGTGAGTTAAAAAAGTAAAACTTTCATATTCCACTTGGTCATGGGTTGTAACATCACATTCAAATTGTTTCTCAAATTTAAATGCCTAATAAACACTATGTTGTGTGCTAGGCCCAACTTCTCCTAAGGTGTTAGAGAACAAGGATGCAAATTCAGGAGGATCTTCATTTTGGTATGCACAAGTATAAAACTTATTAGATGGAAATAATTCCATGATAAGAACCATAGGATGAGGGGCCTCAACAAAGAATTTAAATGCACATTCATATTGGATGCCATCTTTTTTCATGTTATTTGTACCCCTAAGTTTCTCTTCACATTGGTCAAACAATCCAACAATATCAACATAATCTGAAGACTCATCAAATTGTTTATCCTCATCAACACTATACTTGGTATTGTCATCATGGGGAATAACATCTCCATCTTAAAATTCTTGACCATGTAAGCAACTATAATATTCAACTATCAAAATATCTAAGCTACACTCTTTATTATCATTAGATACAATCTACTCATCTAGTTGTGGGCAAGCCACCTCACCAATACTTGTACCACTACATCTTTCATATGACTGGGTAACTGTTGAACCAAAGTTACCTTCCTCAAGAGGAGAGTTAAAAAACTTAATGTCAAGCTAATCTCCATTCCTTGATGTTTCATCTATAGCACTTCCCTCACATTTACAAATGACACTTGTCAAACACTCATAAGGGTTTTCAACAAAGAGTGATTATTTCTACACTAGTAGGAAAAATCATTTTTCATTTCACATACTAATGGGGTTTCATCATAGAGAGGGTTCTTCCACACCTTCATTGTTATCATAGAAACCTCTACTTCCTCAGCATGAAGGTGTAAATCTTCCATATCACCATTATATTTGAAATCATTATAATCATTGGAAGAGTATACAGATAAAACATCCATTTGGTTCATGTCATCAATGGTTAACACCTTCAACTCACATTCTGAAAATTCATTTTCATATATATTAGCAAGCTTTTCCAAATTATCAATAGTTAATGATGTTGATTCAAGATCCATGTGCTTGTCATGATGTGTATTCTAATCATTCAATAATGAAACCTTTCTATCATCCATGAGTACATCATTATCCTCTGCATGTGTGCTAACCCCTCCATATCTACTTCATATATACAGTCAAGAGCAATAGGGTCATTAACTTGTTCATCATTTTTAGCCTTATACTCAATATCAACATAATGAACACATATTTTTATCTTCAAATTATTCATCATTCATAGAATGGACATGCTCCACTGATAACAAACCCAAGTTACATTCCAAGTAAGCATCTTCTATAGTTTGTTCCTTCCCTTGTGGACAAGTGGTATCATGAGTATTTATGTTATTGCATCCTTCATGTGAGGGATACACTTCTGAATCATCCTCAAAAGAGTAGTTACAGTCCTCAGAAAAGCAATCAGAAATCCCAACTTCATCATGATCTTCATCACAAGAAGATTCATCACTATGTAAACCATGTTCAAAATATTCAAAGGGAATGCTTAAGGTTGCACTTTTGAGGTCATGATCATTGGTTTGTGATGAAACATCATGAACACATGCATTGTTTTCACTGATTACAAAATGACATGAAACAACACCTTTTATCTCTTTTATTTCTCCTCCCTCTGGGATATCACTAGAAAATCATTCATACATATTTACTTTATTAGATCATCCCATGTATCCTTTTCTTCAACAGTATTATGTTTCTTTGTCCTTTGATTCTTTTCAAGAGGACAACTATTGTCTCTGCCTTGGGAATCCATATTTTTTGAATGACCACATTTGTTTGATTCCACAATCCTTATCAAATTAGGTACTTGATCAAGGCTATGAGGCTTAAATTCCTTAGGCAAGGTACTCAGCCCAGATTCATAAATTTCACAAAACAAATCAATGCACACTGAATCTTTAGGTTTGAAATTTTCAGGGACTTCTATCAAAGCATCCAAAAATCTCAAAAATAGTTCATGTGGTGATTCTTCCTTGTGTCTCTTCATTTCATATAATTCTTGAACATGAGACTTTTGATCAATATTAGTCAAATTTTGATGACATTTGACTTGGAGTTCATTGTGATCTACATATTGTGATAATGGAGAAATCATAGCCGCAGAAGCATTGCCATCTTGACAATCATTTCTATTATTTAATCCATGAATTCCACTTACATGAGGTGTACTAGAATGACAAACACTCACAACCCTATGTCCTTTCATCATTGAATATCTCAAATTTTTCTCAATATATATAGCAACTTGATATGCTTGGTGCAATGTCATAGGCTCCTTATCCCTTAACAAGTAACTCATTTTTCTATCAAATGCACAAAGATATACAATCAAGCATTCAACATCATTTGGTCTTATATTTTCTAGGATTTCCCTTATTGCCTTTGTAAATCTAAGAGTAAAAGTAGGAACCAACTCATCTTCACTTTTATGGATTTCCCTTAAGTTTTCCTTACCACACTTGGGTTTACCCTCTCACCAAATTGTTCTATAAAGGCTATCTTAAACTGATTCCATGAATCTATAAAGCATGTTGGAAAATATGAGAACCAATCTCTGGCATCATCCTTCAAATATTGAACAAAAAAATTCATGACAACATCCTCATGATTTACATCATAATCCCCCATCATATCCCCAAACTCCTACAAATGCTTGCTTGCTGATTCAGACTTTGATCCATTGAATTTTGGTATCTTATTCCAAATCTTAGGTGGTACAACATTTGGAAAGCCGCAAATATCACTGAAATCTATGGCTCTACACCTTTCAGTACAAAAACTACCTTGATGTGAAAGAGGATACTCATCATGTGTCATTTCATTAAGGTTCACATCCATATGTACAAATTGACAAGACATCTTCTACTACCTTTTGCAAGCCTTGTCGGATTTATCAAAAGGCACTTCATGTTTTTTTACAACTATGATCTTAAGCCCTTACAATGCACATCTTCCAGTTCTACTTTGCATAATATCTTTCAACTAGTGAAATTCATGAATATGACAAAATTCTACATCTATTTCAATTTCACTTTAATATTATGCAAAGATTACCATTCCTTTCCCTATCTTAGTGCTATTTCACCAAATTGGGAATTATTTATATCCTATATCTTGACAATTCCCATAAATTATCTGCAATTATTGTAATTTTTCTTCAAATTTATTAGAATACCTGGAGTTTTAGAGCAACCATCCACCTTCAATCTTGAAACGTACAGATCTAAAGCTTTGTTATATTATTTGTTAGGTTCTTTGAGTCAAATTCGCCACCTCTCTTCAGAGGATTATACTTCAAATAAGATAAAGTGTCTTTAAAATAAATCTCATTCTAGGTTTGCTCCAATAGTGGAGTTACCTTCAAATATTTTGAGCTTTCTTGCTACCAATTCTTTCACCATGTTCAAGAATTATACAATATCTGAACAAGATGTTTAGATTCACCACACTATTTGACTCTGTAACGCAACAATCTATGACTGGAGAATGAAAAATTTCCCCAACAAAGTCACCATTTATGTTGGTGTTTTTTAAAGCTAGACCCTAGAACTCTCTAAAGGGTGGCCAACCCTTATGTTCAAGAATTATCTAAGGCTAGTGGCCAACACAATGGCTAAAGAATTTTGAGGTCTCTACTCCTGCACTTTAGGTTTTGTGGGAGCAAGGAGGGTCTACCTTCTTATGTTCACTTGATATTTCAATTCCTCAAGAGAACTTCAACATAGATTCATTCCTACTAAAGGAAAATACACAAATTTCACCAACGATTTGGTAGGTCTTTGAGTAAATAAGTGTCCATTTGCTAGGAACGTGGGAATACTTCAAACTTACATTTCAAAATTGATAATATTTTAATAAGAATTGTTCTTATTTTGAATCCATGGTTAGGCATGCTACTTACTCATTTGATTTCATGAATTGTTGATAAATAGGCCAGTGCCTCATCAATTGGGTAAATGGAGTCAAATATGAAATAACCAGTAATACACAATTTTTTTAATTCTAAAATAGATGGACTATCCTTGTAATGCCTTGCAATACAAAAACTCACAACATCTAAAAAATTACTTCTTATTAGATCCTTGCAAATTCTCATAGACCTATGACTTTCCTCAAGCATTTTAATTAACCCTTTGAGTTAAAGCACAAAAGTAAAGCCATACATTCAATTAAACCATTGATGATAAATGAAAAGATCTTTGATAAGTTCATTTATGATCTGGAAAAGTGTACAAAAGGAGAGTACATGCTTTGGAATTTATATTGTCTTCGATATCATTAATTTGTGTACAAGTATTTGAGACTATTACATATGTACAACCTATACCCAAGACAATTTCCTAGCAGATTCATCAAGCTTTTTGTATTTACATTTTATTTTTGTATTCTACTTAGACCATATTGGACTGAAAATTTTGACCCCCTGTAATGAGCCTTGAATTCCCTTTTATAATTTAAGGGAGCAACAAGCATCAGGCTCATTACAGTTACATTTCGCAATAATTTCATTATAGTTACATTTCATTAAAATTTCATAATTAATTTCATTTTGCTAGGGTCAGTTCCCAAACCATTATATTTTAATCATTCCTTCACCATGGGAAAAAAAAAAGGAAAAAAGAGTACCAAGTCATTGGTCGATGAAGCCACATAAGCCTTCCAAAAGGTGCCATCAAAATTGAAACATGAATTCACCAATACTAGAGAAACCACTATTATCTTCAATGACACGAACCAACGAACCAAGCACGTAGTAGTTGAGTCACCACAACACCTAATAAACTGAACACCATTAAAAAAAGAATATGGGTGTTATTCGGCCTTATCAGCCACCGAGTAAACACCCTCATCAAGATTTTTGACAGAGAGTGGAGTTGCAATAATTATCTCATCATTTGAGCCATCATATGAGTCATCATAAGGCACAAGAGAAATAGGTCAATGGCCAAAGTCAGGGCCAACTCCTCCCTCCTCACTTGAAGAATTATTAGAAATTAGAATAGGAGCAATAGGATTCTTTGAACAAACCCTAGGACCTGTACTTAGCCTCTTTAATTCTTTAGCAAACTCAACATTCCCTTTTCCATTAGACTTGGCTAATTCTTCTGAACTAGTCCTATTTCTAAGATTGTAGGTACTCTTGACCTTCCTATGAAAAATCCTCTTTCCTTTTAGGACAATTGGTGTGTCTGCCATACTAGGTTTTGCCTTAGGCACATATGCAACTGGTTCCTACATGTTTAAACTTCTGGACCTTCAGACCGGTGTAATGAGAGCACTTGTCTCACTCATATTTCTCTAATACAATACTAACTAGGGCCAATTGTGCAAGAAAAAACACTAACCACAACTATCAAAGAATCCCATGTGCAAACAATGAAAGCCCCAAAAGCACCAAACACATAATACTACTAAAATGCAACAAGAATTACAAACATGCATCCACACTTACATATCAAAAAATACCTCACAACCACCTCTGCAATACCTCGTTCAACACTCTAAAATTATTCCTCTAGTACTCGCAGCAATCAATTTTGTGCCTTGATAATTTACGAATGATCGAACAAGCTGCAAAAAATCTTCTTTAAATAGACGAATATGAGGCTAGTTGCAATTAATGGCCATCCTAGCTCACTTATGTGAGAAAAAAATCAATTATGGCATGTTGAATCTCACCCATCAATCGTCCAAGATTTAAAACTCAATCAACGAGGCTCATTAAGGATTGCCACTTGCTTTATTGATTGTATTGAAAAACAACGATGAGGTGCTTTAAATTTTCCATGTACCCATCCACATCCTCACTCCATCATCCTCAACCTATCCATCATCGATCCTGAGGATCGTGGGATGATCCTAGCCACACAAAAAATCACATCACCCATCATGTCTTCAAGTTCTTCTATGGGCCTCCATCAAACGATGGCAATAAAGCTAGTGATGAAACATTAGCTATTGATCTCGATCCCAAAAGAATTCTTACCAAAGATCCTTACTCACCTCGCTCATTGCTCATTTATTTTCCTCTAGGAAGCTCCAACCGGTGATGCCTTGATCTTGTGCGATGGGGAGAAACTCACCCATCAGTAGTCGTGGGTTTATCATTAGACCACATAACACAACTGGCGATAGTGCTAGGGCCAACGATGGGTTAAGAAGCTCAATCACATAGCTCATCGCAGGTTGTCTTCTAGTGGTGAGATTGCAACATGTGATGGGAGATGAACATGGGAAATAGGAAGAAACAATATATTGCTCATCATGGGTTGGGCACGAGTGTTCTCACAAGAACACACAATGGTTGATGAATCGCCAGCGGTAGACATAAATTATGCCCAAAGGCACGTGGGTAAAAGTTGTTCTTAAGAGGGGCCCTCCTAGGCTCGGTAGGTGACGTGAATGATGGGGCCAGTTAAAATGATGATAGTGAAGGCCATAAAATTCCAATTAATTAACTAGTGACTTGATGTAACTAGTCAATGAGCGAACATAAGCCAATATAAGGATCAAGGGTACAAGTGAATCAGAAAAATAAAAACCCTAAACCCTAATGACAACAAGGAAGAGTCAATTACAAGCTTAACCATGGGACCAATAGGACAATGAAAATTTAGGGTTCCACCACACCACCAAGCAAATGCTTGGAAAAGAAAATGTTTGAAAACACGTTATGATATGCAAAATGACCTAAAACTAGAAATGTAAGCTAAATGAAAGATGAAATTATGCAATAGGGAGAAATTATGTGTGCACCTAGGAAATATTGAGATGTTGTGAGGATTCTAGAAATGGAAAGAAGTTTCCAAAGTATGTTGTGGAGGACTAAGATGCCCAAGATGGTGTATTAGTCTTGTTGCTATTTTTCAGGGAAAATACAAAAATCTTCGGATGTCGAAACCAAATCTCAGAAAATATTTGAAAAATATTCCTAGAAGGACTAAGATGCCCAAGATGGCGTATTAGTCCCATTTTGAATTTCTAAAGTCTCTAAAAGTGATCCTAAGCTCTAAGGTCTGCACTTGCTTCCCTTTTGATCTCAGGTTCTGAAACTTCTGAATATGGCCTGTAGGTGAGTTTCCATGAAGATGACAACTTTGTAATGTAACTTTGCATTTTTGCAAATTTTCACTCCAAATGATCTTCAAGTATTCAACCTAGATCTGCAATCACAAATATGTAAGATGGGAAAAACTTGTTGATTGTTAGTGAATGGGGGTTTTCCTTGGTCAAACCCCTTGTTGGTAATTAAACCTTGCAATGAAATGGAAATAATGAAGGAAATGGTGAATGAACAACATGCAATACTACAACTCACCAAAAACTTGCAAAGTCTATAAACTTGTGTGTAATGGCTACAATGGATATGAATGGGGATGTGTAGGATCATCATAGAAAAAATAGGCCCTTAAATGGCGATAAAATTTAGAAAAATCAGAGTTAGGCAACTTGACATAAAAATTTGAATAAGTTATCTATATTATTTGAAAAATATGTATGAATAGAATCTATAGCAAATTGAATGTAGTTTCAAAACTACTAGGTTTATTTCAAAAAAAAAATCTATTTGGTGAAAATTTGAAATTTCGATGTAATAGCACTTAAATTTCAGGGAAAAAATAAGAAGTAGGTATCTGTCTGACCACCCTAACCACAATAAAATGATGATATTTTTTTATAATATTTTAGATATAAGTAGAGGACTCATGTCTCGATGTGATGCATATTTTTTTGTAATTTTTTTCCAAGTAAATATTTAATTATGAATTTTTATTACAACTTTTAAAAAATATAAAACTCATTATGTCGACCACCTTAACTTGGTCAAAACTTCATGGAATTCAATTTTATTTTTTAATCCTATAAGTATACAAAGCATAGAATGTGATGCATGTTTCAGATTCAAAAATGTGATACCATTTAGAAGCTATAGATGTTTTTTGAATTAGCCTATCAAATACTTTTAGTCCTAATTCAAATAGAAAATAGATTATAATAATTATTTATTAAATTCAAAGTAAAGAATAATTTATATTGGTGGAAATATGAGAATCTCCTTTAAAAACCCTTTTTGTTTCATCAATTTTGGGTAAAAAAAAAGTCGTCAGCCACATACCCTACACATACTCATCATATCACCACTTTTTGGTCCATCATGATCCTACACATACCCAAATCTTGAATTCTTGAAAGATAGTACTTGAGTTTCTTTGCTTGAATCAAAACCCTACATCACAAATGTTAGCATAACAACACACATGATGCAAGAAAACTCTTTGATATGATGCTTGAATCTGAAAATGGCTCTAAATGCTTGATGAATCTGCTCTTGAATGCTCTTGTGAGCTCAATTATTCTATGATAAAAGATCTCACAAAAGACTTGGGTTGAAATGAATGAATGAACCTTGTATTTATACTTATCTATGCTTAATATCCCAAAATTATCACACCAAGCCAACATATGAACTCATTAAATAAAGGAGGCTAAATCCCACTAGAATTTGAAATTAAATCTTAAAAATGACTCAAGGAGTTCTAAGACACCTTAGGTGGCATCTTAGTCCCAAGTCCTAAAAACTTGAGGCACAAACACCAAAAAGAGGCCCAATCTAGAGATGCCAAAATCAGGATCCCGAGAGCCTTGGGGGACTAAGATGCCCTAGGTGGCATTTTAGTCCCAACCCAAAAATCAGGGACACACTAATGGAGTCATTAAATTATCATTTATGCATTGGAGAATGTTAGGATTAACCAAAAAAATATGTCATTAATAGGTATTGTGGACAAAAAATAGGACAAATTAAGCCATAAAGAAGCATAAATAAAGTAAGGTAGGCCCAAACAAGTGTGAAAATGCAAGGGTATGCATTTTACTACACTACATATATATACATTTGGCGTATCATGTATATACCTTCAACAATCAAAATTTTACTAGCTCATACATTCCTTAGTGCTCATAGCATATATTGTTCTCATTCAATTGATATACAAGAAAAGCATATATTTATTGACAAATAGACTTGAAAAATGTATCAATCGATATATAAATGTATGTATTATCACTTTCATACTAACACACGTGTATATACATACACATATATATTTATGCACTTCTCTAGTAAGCATTAACACTTACGTGTATACACGTATATGTATATGTATATACACTCACTTTATTCAAGATAATATTGTTATTATATATCACATTGACTATATAAATATATACAAACTCCTCTATGCTCATGTATACATATGTATTCCTACATACACATATACACATTTAATACATTCACACATATATCAAGTTATCATGTTCTCGTTGATACACATATTCGTTAAGTGTGCATATATTCACATATATATACTTGATCCCTCGTGTGAGTATGTTTGTAATTATTTCTACTTACACATACTTCCATATAATTATTCTCTCAAACATGGATCAATCTATGTATACATTCATATACATGCATACTTTTGACGTGGATATGTATCAACATAATCTAAAAGACACATATCATCACAATAGCACTTACATATATGCATGTCTATACATATGTCATCATACTTGTATGGACATCTCATTATATTTGTCATACGAGTAAGTCGACATGTACTTATATATACATGTATGCATACAATCAAACAACTACACAAACAAACATAGTAGGATAAGGGAGGTCTCAAAAGTTCAAACAGATAAACATCACCCAATAATGGATTTGGTAGTAAACAATACCTTTATGAATACAACACATCAACTAGGGATGACTTACCTGGTATATACATGATCATCATGGGCCAAAAAGTGGTGATATGATGGGTATTTGTAGGGTATGTGGCTGACGACTTTTTTTTTACCCAAAATTGATGAAACAAAAAGGGTTTTTAAAGGATATTCTAAGATTTCCACCAATATAAATTATGCTTTACTTTGAATTTAATAAATAATTATTATTCATTTTCTATTTGAATTACGACTAAAGTCCTGATTGATAGGCTGGTTGAAAAACATCTATAACTTTCAAACGATATCACATTTTTTGAATTTGAAACATGCACCACATTCTATGCTTTACATACAATAGGATTAAAAAAATAAATTGAATTTCATGAATTTTGACCAAGCTAAGGTGGTTGAACTCTGAGTTTTATATTTTTAAAAATTTGTAATAAAAATAATAATTAATTATTTACTTGGAAAAAATTACAAAATATGCATCACATTGGGACATGAGTCCTCTACTTATATCTAAAATATTATAAAAAATATTATCATTTTATTGTGGTTAGGGTGGTTAGACATACACCTACTTATTTTTTCCCTAAAATTTAAGTACTACTGCATTGAAATTTCAAATTTTTACCAAAGAGATTTTTATTTTTTTTAAATAAACTTAGTAGTTTAGAAACTACATTCAATTTGTTACAGATTCTATTCTTACATATTTTTGAAATAATATAGATAACTTATTCAAAATTTTATGTCAAGTTGTCTAACTCTGATTTTTCTAATTTTTTTGCCACTTAAGGGCTTGTTTTTTTCATGATGATGATCTTGCACATACCCTACCAACTTCCAACTTCTTATGTCTAGACTCAACCAATCTATTATGGTGTGTGTATGCTCAAATAGTTTACATTACTAGTTATTCAACCAAGATCTTCTCCTGAGTTATACTTCCCCTCCACATGGAGGAATGAACATTTACCTGCAACCACTAACACATGCCTTCAACAGTCAGTTGTTCACAATCTCTTCAGTATACATACAACATCTCCAAAGTTAGAATATCAATTTGATAACCATCATTTCTCATACATATGCATTTCTTCATATAACATGAAATAACATTCATTCATATTTTATCAATAATAAAGTGTAAGCACATTTTATTCATCATCATAATTTCACCTTACTTTCATATTTACCCTATTTAGTAATATTAAATAGTAAATTTTGCACAATTTGTGGTGTAGCAATATCAATCTTGGGGGGAATTATACAAACCATTTGTAATCATGAACTAAGATAAAGTTACATTTATTAGGGGGTTAAGCATGTCTCTTAAATATTATTTCCATCCTTCTATTTTCAAGTTAACTTTAGAGAACTATTTTTCCTAGAAACAAGGGATAAATAATCATTGCCTTGAGCAAGATCTACTACCCTATCTCCTTGGACTCATTCCTAAGCCAAGTGACTATTATTAGAAGAATGCATGGTTTAACAATAATGACATGGTCTATGGAATAATATTTCTTTATTTTTTTGAGGATGTTCTACATCGTGTAGAGCATACTAAGTGCCCTTTCACTACTTGGACCATCATTTATCAGTTGTATGGAGACACTGGATCTTCGTATGAAAGTGATGTTTCCTAGAGAGAACTAGGCTATTGTGGATGATATTGAGACTTATATATTGCCCTATCTTATGTGGACACATCTTATGTAGATGAATAACTCATTGATACCCCATCAATAACACATGTTGTCAATTTAGATTCTAGAGATGCTT
This sequence comes from Sequoia sempervirens, assembly GCA_007258455.2. NCBI lineage: Eukaryota > Viridiplantae > Streptophyta > Pinopsida > Cupressales > Cupressaceae > Sequoia > Sequoia sempervirens. The sequence continues at coordinate 13,781 of VDFB02337529.1, forward strand.
CTTCGAGAGCCTCCAATGATTCATTGTAGTAGGGTCATTTATGTATTCTGGATTCAGTCCATTGGGACTAATTTCTACAAGACATCTCTTGTTTGTTTGTAGAGTCCCCCATTTTAGATCTAGATGACACTATTGAGGATATACATCTTCTCTTTAAGAATAACTCATTGGTCCTTGCATCTACTATTGCTAATTCAAAGTCTAGTGTCGCTTCTTTGAAAGCTTCCAATGATTCTTTGCAGTAGGACATACATCATCTTTCAAATTGATATTTGTGTGATGATCTATTGATAGGTATTTCAAACTTGTTTATGGAGACACATATTGTAGATTTTGTAGATGTTATTGAGTGTATTCATCTTCTCTTTGATGAAATTTATTCTTCTCTAGCTTTTGTGAGGGAACAATTTGACCCCCTTGTTCAGTTTCTACATGATCATTCATCACTATTTGACATGATTGTGGATACATTAAATCATCATCTGGAGGAAACATCTTCAGAGGAGATACTTTAGTCTTTGGATGGTGATCTACATCAATCTTTAGGATATTTTTGAGTTTTTAATTTTAGCAATGTGGCGTAGAACACTTGATTTGATTATGGGATTCTTTAGCATCAATATGGGGACACTTGAACCGATTTCATAGATTCTGGATACCTTTTGAGTTTTCTTCCTACATATTCCTTTTAGGTGTGGGGAGATAGTTTACATATGCCATTGTTTTTGTTTCTTCCTAAAGGGAGGAACGTTCGACAATCATAGACCATCTTCTACATCTAGTTTCAGGCATCTACCATTGGATCTCTTTAGGGTGGCTTTTTTTATCCTTCCACTTCATTTCTCTCTCTTAATTATGGGGGTGTACTTCATTTTTGTGGGATAGGACTTCTGCTTCTTTGGGGAGGATCTTATATGTACATGGGTACCTAATATTTCTCCATTTTCCACAACCCATCATCTTTTGTATCCTCCTAAGTTGTGCTTGAGGGGGGGTGTTGGTGTAGGTTTTTTATTTTCTTAGCGGGTTAATTTGTTTTCTGTTAGTCCTAGGTTGTTCCTACACTTAATTAATTTTTCTTAGGATGATAAAGTCAGTTTATCATTTAATAATTAGGAAATAAGTGATGTGGTGTTCCCTTTCTTAAAGGGTGGAACACTTTCCACTTTTGGTGGACATCTCCACTTTTGGTGGTCCACATCACCTTTTCGTGGTTAATTCCTATTGGTTAGATTTGTCACCTCCATCATCTCCTTAATTCTATATAAAATCACTACCTAGCTAGTATTTTCATTTGTTCTCTTGCATTGTTGCATACTTTGACATACATGCACCTTGAGGCATGTAGTAATTATTCTGCAGATTTTCTTTGAGATCCTAATGCAATCTTGTCATCTTGACATTTACATATCTCTTGGAATCTCGGGTCTATAATTGTGCTATTTTATTTACAATTTTATAGCTTATCTCTCTCATAGAAAATCTTGGTTATTCAATCTATTTTAGATTTCTAACTTCTCTATTTTAAGAGATTTTTAAATTTTTATCAACATTTTTTTTAATGCATTGATTGCATTTATTTTTCTATTAGATTACCTATACTTCATTATTTTAAATTCCATAAATTTTCTAATAATAATTGTTCAACTTCACATAATTTCCACACTTAAAATATGATTAATATTATGTAATAATAGTATGTAAAATGGTTAGCACATTATGATGTTAGTTGTTTAAAAGAAATATTTTCTCAAACCTTTGAGAAAAAAATTCAAATTTGATGCCTCACTGACTTATGAATGCACACATTCAAAATAATTGAACTTGTAGTTGATTTTGTTTCTAATATGATTTAATAAAATAACCAAATATTAAGTATATCTTTAGTATGAGTACATAAAAGGAGCATTAAATAATTTTTAATTAAAATAGGTTATTTATTTTTAGAGGGTTTCAAAGAATAATAATAATAATATGAGGTGGCAAAAATGGGTGGTATTGAATCCATACATGAACATGTTATAGATATGTTTTATGAAGTAATCAACAGTTCATATTCAACTTTAATAATAATTGATATGGTATGGAAAGCAAATATCTATTCAAAAGTGATATATAGATTATCATATTTGGTTATTTATTATGTTATGTGTCTTATTTATAAGATTGTTTTAGATAATGTCTTAGAAAATTATATTTTATTATTAACAATTTCTATATATAATTAAGATCTACATAATTCAATTTTTTATATTAATTATCTTAGCATGTCAAAAAATTATTGGTTAGTTGAACTATTTTTAATTACTTTATCATAACAAATGTAATATCCTAAGGAAAATATTATTGGAATTTTTTTTTTTATGAATAAGTGTCTACATTACCATTTATAAAATAATATTACATGTTTTTTGCAAAAAATAGTTAGGTGGAAATAGTCATACTCATAGAGTCTATATGAGGCATTAGCTTAGAGCATACACTCATAAAACAAAGCTACTATATGGTGAGAAAAATATTAGAGGGAGGAATAGGAGGATCCTAATCACCTACTTTATGGTCCCATACATTAGTAGGTTTTGAAGTGTCTAGATAGGAGGCTCCCACACGTCAATATATCCTTTTCCTTGTTTTTATCTTCTTCATCATTCATATGACCAAGTGATATAACAAGAGCTAGTTGAGGGAATATGTTAGAGTCAAACCAACTAGTAGCACCTTGCATATGCCATCCAAAAGTTCCTCTTGTAGTTAGGGGAGAGATAAAGTGCCAAGGAGTAGGTCACAACCAACCTTGTTGATTGATTCCTTCTCATAATAGGAGGAGAATATTAAGAGTTATTCTCTTGTTTGCATTAATCAAAGAGCCTTATATTTAAAAAATATAGTATGAATTTAAATATTTAAAACTGGAACCCTTTATTATATTAATGTTGACTTAGTAGCATTATCAACCTAGTACTATGATTTAGACTTTAGCATCTTATCTTAAATTAATCACCCCAATGACTATACTAGAAACTATTCAACTCAAAAGTTTCTTTTACACCTCCACAAATAATAGAAAACTCTAATATTACTAGTTGAGTTCACTAATAGAAGATAGACTATAAGTTTATATATTTTTCCATAATCAACTAAACCCAAGAAATTATCTTCATGTTTATGCATTAATATAACAACCTAGTAGAGAGATTTTGTGTTTATATACTTAGCCAAATCTAACAAAAAACCATATCACAAATATGATTTAGGCATTTACATGTGACTAATCATGGTGTGTAAGCAATGAATCTCTTTTTCCACTTCATATGAATCAGTTGACTTAATTAGTATTCTTCATCCTTTTGTTGTAATCACATGTAAATCTATGCCAAAGTGATTTGACTATGGCTTTGGATAGAAAAATCCCCTTGTATAATGGATGCATTGTCAAACTAGTCATTAATGAAACTATTGGTCATGTGGGTAGGTAGGAATGAATTGTGAAAAGAGGTGGGAGTGTTTGAGATCAAAGGTCGAGGATAAAACTTGAATATACTCTTGTTAGGAATTATAGTTTGAAACTGAGGCATAACAATAAGGGGAAGTTTGAATGTTGAACAAGGAAAAAGGAAAAGTGGAATTGGGTGAAGGAGCATGCTAGGAAGGGAAACCCCACAACCCTGACAACCTACACAAACTTAGTAAGTGAAATATATCTTTCTACATAGAAACTTTTAAACCTAATATTATACGTAGAATAAAAAGGAGTGAAATATATGTAAATTTTGACCAAAGAACACACTAGTAAGAGGAAATAGGCCTTTAATCTCCAAATCTCAATTATTTGAAAAGATGGCATTACAAAAAGTGTATCTTGCTAATATACATTCACAATTTATCAAATTTAGATAATTACATCAAGAGTCGTAATTATAGTGATAAAAATATCAATTTAATGACATGGGCTTGTTAATAATATTGATTAATTAACTAATATACAAAAATGATGAAAATACAAAACAAATAAAATATATAATTAACATAAAATAAAACTAATAACTCTATTAAATTACTTCATAATTATTTACATTTAACTATAATGAATAAAATAATTTTCTTAAAATAATAAATAATTATTAACATTGATATATAAAATAATAAATAATTTTAAATTTTGATCTCCAAATAAATATATTTAACATATTTATACTAATGCTAGATTTCATAACCAAAAGAGGAAGAGCATGGGAACCATGTGAATTTAAAAGAAATCCGAATTTTTGGTAAGGAATTAGATGCGACCATAAGATTCTAAATTTTGTCGGCGATCCCAGTGCGAAATTATAGAAGCGTATAACCAAACCACGAGGTTGTGGGCCATTTAATCTTGCCCACAATTTTGACATAGCCATTAAACATCATCTCCTCTCCCCCACTCAGCAATTCGGGACCTACACATGTTCCTCAATATTGGCCACTTATAATGTAAAACTGAAATTGTCCAAAACAAGCCTCACTACTAAATAAATCAGTGGACTAAAAATCCCTTCAATTACGGAGATAACACTGATTTTCTTTCGAAACGAGGCGACAATCTGCGCCATTTTCAAACTTTTGTTTGAGCTTTTGAACACTTAGATGTTATCTATGAATAAGTGAATATGTTTACGAAAATCACGAAACATAAGCTCACCATGGAACGTAGACAAGAATAAAGATGCCACGCCCACTTAACACATTCTTAAAATGTTCTAGAAACTATGTTTCTCCTGGAGATTTGGAGAAATATATCAGGTGAGCAAAACGTTGGCCTTAACATGCTAAGAAACGTTTCGGGAACGCTTTATTAAGGAATATAATAGTTTACAGTTAGAGACTCACCTCTTAATTTTCATTGTGCGGGAATTGATAGTGTTGTAGCACATCATTGCAAGTAGCGTTGAACCGCTAAAGGATAATCCTAGATGCCATTCGTGTCCATTACTACCTTGAAATGCGTTAACGTGCATATAACCATAATGTCAACCGGTGGGGCCAAGATTCCCCGTTTTTCTACAGATTTTACAGAGGCTCATTTTCTATATAAGAGAGCCCAAAGCCGTAGCCTGTCATAAGACCACTGCAGGTTTTCTCTCATTTAAAATGGCCGCCAATCGAGCCTTACAGCCATTGCTTCTTTTAGTTGTTTTAATTTTCTTCAAGTCAGTAATGGCGAAATCAGTTACACCTTCTGTAAATATGACGAAGGCTGAAAATGGTGCTAAATATCATGTTGAGAAACCAGAGCTTGTAGTTCAAATCGTGGAAAGGTAAGCTTGTCGACTTTGAAATGCTTTGGACATTTAACAGCATATAAAGAATGTAGTATCGAAATGAAATGTAATCTTACCCCATTCAGGACATTAATGTGAAATGCTGAATTGCGAAGTGAATAAAAAATGCTTCTAGTTATTCTTATACTGTTGCTTGTTGCTTTCCTTACTGTATTTTCTATAATATTATCCTTGTAGCTGTAGTTGGTACGCACCAGTTATAGACAAAATTTCTATTCCCCATATCTCTATGCCATTGGATAGTTAATATTTGTCGTTGTTGAAATAGATTGAGTGTAAGAAAAATGAACTGCAGAAAAAATATTGTAAGTCAGTTCTAGTATTGTTTACAGCTAGCATATGTTGAAGACACTTGAGATTATTTAGCAATTTCAAGAGCTACTGTGCAGAAGTTTAAATGGTTCGAAAAGAAAGCTGAACTCGTGCGGAACGGGGAACCCCATCGACGATTGTTGGCGTTGCGATCCCAACTGGGTTAATAACAGAAAGAGGCTGGCTGACTGTGCCATCGGATTTGGGAAAAACGCTATCGGAGGTCAGAATGGCAGATTTTATGTGGTGACAGATCCAAATGACGATGACCCGGTCAATCCTCGACCCGGCACTCTGCGCCACGCTGTCATTCAAACCGAGCCTCTCTGGATTATTTTCAAAAGAGATATGGTTATACAGCTCAAGGAGGAACTTATAATGAACAGTTATAAGACCATTGACGGTAGAGGAGCCAACGTTCATATAGCAAATGGAGCATGCATTACAATACAGCATGTGAACAACATCATCATTCATGGAATTCATATCCACGACTGTAAACCTGCGGGAAATACAAATGTTAGGAGCTCCCCGACCCATTATGGATATAGAACCAGGAGTGATGGAGATGGGATTTCTATCTTTGGAGGAAGTGCGGTTTGGGTAGACCACTGTTCGTTGTCAAGCTGCGCGGATGGACTGATCGACGCCATCAGAGGATCCACTGCTATCACCATTTCAAACAACTTTTTCACTCACCATGACAAGGTGTTCAATGCTTTTATGCTCTGCCATAAATTAATTTTTCTTGAGAAAAGGTTTCACAATTGTATTTATATCACAAGATCTTAGAGTAGGGTACTAAAAGCCCATTATCAGACAGAAACATGAAGAAATGTTAGTATCTATTAAGTTATCAAGAAAAAGTTATTTCTCAAGATAAATATTTAGTGGTTTTTTGCAGGTGATGCTCCTGGGACACAGCGACGCCTATACCCAAGATAAAAATATGCAAGTAACAATTGCATTCAACCACTTTGGAGAAGGGCTTGTTCAGCGTATGCCCAGGTATGAATAAATTATTAGAACTCTGTATTCCTTGCACAAAGACCACGATACAACTTGCTGAAGTTTATTACAAAATTAATGTTATAATGCAGATGCCGACATGGATACTTTCATGTGGTGAACAATGATTACACCCACTGGGAAATGTATGCAATCGGGGGAAGTGCGAACCCCACCATTAATAGCCAGGGTAACAGATTCCTTGCCCCGGACAATCGATTCCACAAGGAGGTAAAAGAACTTTACAACTCATGTCTTTTATATCATTGGCATATCATGGATACAATTATTATGGTATGGGTAATGTGCAGGTGACAAAGCGCGAAGATTCATCAGAAGGTAATTGGAGATCAGTGGGAGATCTGATGTTAAATGGGGCATTCTTCAGAGCATCAGGGGCTGGAGCATCCTCAAGCTATGCCAAAGCTTCGAGTATGGCAGCAAGACCTTCCTCTATTGTGAGCTCTATCACTGCAACTTCAGGTGTTCTTACCTGCAGAAAAGGTTCCCGCTGCTAGACCAACTGTTAGGAATCCTTCAATTCTGTAACTTGGCAACCGTGAGCACACTGAATGAGGCTTCTCCGTTATTTCAGTTTTGTTTGTCGAGACTCTCCAGATATCTTTTATTAAAGTGGAATATATCACTAATCTTTTTCTCAAAGTTAAAGTGTAGTGGTGGAGCGTCAAGTCAATATGGTTTTTATTTGCCACTGAAATAAATTTTTCGGTATGCCTCACAATGATTGCAGTATATGAATAGAGAATTGTTGAATGTATGTTTACACCAATTTTTCTTTTGAACTGTTAACAAGCGCGGTATAATTGCATAGGACAGAACTAAATAAATTCACTTCCACGGGAGTTATAATGACCTTTTGAGTTTTTTCGCTCTTAAAATATTTTTATTTAATATAAAATAGAGTATGGACAACTCATAGAATGCAAAGATACTGTAAAGTTTAATAGCCTTTCCATTTTAGGTAGTTAAATAAATATAATTAATTTGGCATATATGATAGCAATAATGTCCATTGCAGCAGCCTTTGTTGACTTTACAGGCTATCATAAATAATGTTGTTGTGCATGATAAATATTGTAGTTGGGTTATTGGTGAATATGGTTGTGTGCCATAATTTAACCTCCTTTTTGAATATTTATATAATAGATGCCATGCCTCTTATTTAATTAAGGCAATTTGGGGCTTTTGCATATTGCTTGTCTTGTGATCAGCAGATCACCATTGTTGAGTTATTTGCCTTCATTTGGTATGAGAGCCAACTCAAGAGAAATCCACCAGTCATTGTAGGAGATCTAGAAGAGATCAAGGTGAAGCCATTATCTACATATGTGAAAGATAAGATCGGAGGTTTAAGAGTTGGAGGAGAAATGGCTAGAAGGAAGTTGAATATGAATAAAAATATGAGTGCTGATATTGTTGTAGCAATAATTTTTATGCTCTATTTTACTTTGTTTTATCTTTGTTTTATTGTCTCAGATATTTATGCTCCTGATAGGAATGCAAATCCATTTTACAAAGGGTTGCAGGTGTAAGGAAAGCATTGCCAAATAGATCTGACTGTAGTTGAATATTTTAGTGTTGCTTGATGGATTTTTGAAGCCATTGCTAGAAGAATAAAAATCGTAGATTGGTACAAGCCGCCAAAGAATCACTGAAAGTCAATCTCATTTAAAGAGGTGTGCAGTATGCAGTAGGAGAAAGTTTCCTGTGAAGAGGTGTGTAGTGCATAGTAGGAGAAAGTTGCGTGTGAAATTTTCTTTATCTAAAATTCACACAAACAATCAAAGCCTCACCTTTTAAGTCTTTAATATTCAAGTTTTAAGAGTTGCATATTAAGAGGACATGAAATTCATCTCTTTTTAGCACTTTTTTTAAGCTTGTAAAATTTATTTTCAAAGTGATGATTGTTTCCTTGATGATTGTTTTCTAAATAAATCTTTTTTTTAATAGTGTTAAATAAATATTGAGTAATTAAGTGTATTATCGGTTGCAACCAACAATTAATCTCCAAAAATTAATATAATATAAAAATATTTTTGTGTGTGAGTTTCATTTGAAGGGCCAAATGGGGAGTATCCATCTGTAAAGATCTCTCTGAAACTTGTGTTGAATTTTTGCATTTTTGTGTAGACCATTTTTATGGAAAATATGGAAGGAAATGTAATGTTTCACATGCTAATTCTAATCTTTGAAGGAGACAATTTTACATATTGGTGTACTAGAATGCAAACCCTACTCAAATCCAAAGATTTGTTAGATATTGTTCAACATGGGTATGTAGAGCTAGCAGATATAAATGCATCTAATGCATTAAATGATCAACAAAAAAGGGAGTATAAAGCTAATATCAAGAAAGACAATGAGGCCCTATTTCTCATTCAAGGTGCAATTAATCAAGAAATTTTCCCTAGGATAAGTGGTGCTACTCATTCTCAGCAAGCATGGAAAATATTGAATAATGCATATCAAGGGGCACAAACTAAAAAATTATAGAGAATGAGGAATTTTTTTGAAAATGTAAAGATGACTACTAGTGAATCTATGAATGATTTTCTTACAAAGGTAGAAGGTCTAGTATGTCAAATTATTTTTTTAGGGGAAGATGTAGATGACAAGCATGTCATTGAGAAAACCTCAAGAAGTTTGATTCCTAAATTTGATGGTGTAGTATCTATAGTTGAGATCTCTAAAGATCTCAAAAGTATGCAAATAGATGAACTAAGTGGAATTTTATTAACTACTGAATAAAGAATGAAAAGTAATGAAGAAATCTTACAAGAATTTTCCTCTAAAGAAAATATAAGAGGAAAAAGAAACACATTCTTCAGATATCAGAAAAAATGTGACAATAGCCATAAAAATGAATACAAAGGTGAATCTAGTAATTTTGGAGGAAGAGGTAATAATTTCATAGGAAGAAGTAGCAACTTTAAAGGAATAGGAAGAGGAAGAGGTATAAACAATGGGGCAGACTATGATAAAAGGAATGTAAAATGCTTTCATTGAAATATGTTTGGACACTATGCATCAAAATGCTAGATTAAGCAAGGCGAAAGAGGAAAAATAAATGCTCATAGTATTATTGAAAATAAACAATATTTGTTTATTTCTTTCTTTAATAAAAATACCAGTGAAATATGCTAACCAATTTTTTTGATGAATTAACACACATAACCAGCACTTAATCAACTCGGTTAGAGTTAGCTCAAAATAGAAAACTGAACTTGAAATGAGCTCACACCAAGAATGCACACTCAATCCCAATGAGAGATAGGTGTTGTGATATGGTGGAGGAGCTAAATAAAAATACTTGAAAGAAAACTACTCGACATTAAGAATGTGCACTCAAGATCCCACTAAGGGCGAGGTGCTAACATATGACAGAGTGTTGAATTGAAAACTAGAAACTGATAGGCAAATATCTAGCCATGAAAAGCATTTACACACTACCACCAAACAATGGGGGGGAAAGATTACAATTAAAACAATTCATCCGCTGCGGCGAGCATCCACAGAGCTGTGGGGATTCTCCACTATGAAAGTGGGTACAAGAGTGTTACAAATCAGATTATCCACACTGGCAGTAAACCATCTAGGGGTAATTTAATGACAAAACAATAAGTAATTGCATAACTGGAAATGGTTGGATTAGTAATGCTTAATCTCAACCTTTACAAATTAAACTCTACAAATTACAAATTACAATGATAGCAAGTGAACCTTAGAAAAATAAGTATGAATTCTTAAAATCATATAACACTCTAAAACTGAAGTATAAGACCAAAAACTAAGAATTATAACAGTCTGATATAAAAATCAGAATTCTGGAAATTCAAACCAACTATAGAGAAAATCAATGAAATGTTCATAACTCACTTAATTCATCTCCAAATTGAATGTCATCTTTTGATGTGTCTTCTTAGAAGGTAGGCGAACATTTTTTGATCATCAAACATCAACCAAATAGAAGCTTTATTTCTGGCACAAATCCCAATGCTTCCTTGAATGGTACGACCTTGAGCAAGGGCAATTTTGACAAGTAAAAACCATAAACTCAAAACTAAAATCTGAAACTCTCCAAAGATGGTCGCCTTGGGTGTAGGAATGGATTGGAAAAGTACGCACAAGCAAATTAAATTCACTCCAAAAGCTGTATGCAAAAACCACTTTCAGCTGTGACTGTATCAGCAACTTCAAAACTGAAAATTTCATCAAAATCTTCAACTATTGAGCTCAATCTGCTAGTCTAATTTGAGAAGCAGCAAATGACCAACTAGGTGTTGTATTTCAAACATGAAATTGGATTGGAACTAGGAGGTAAGCATCCCTCGAAGTATTAAACAAGTTGTCATTTTGACAACATAATATTAGCATAAAAATATTCGATGCTAAGCTCTTCAAACAACAACAATATATAAGCTTTTGTTGGCAAATGAAGCAACAAGAACTCTTCAAATTCCAAGAATTTGAATCACTTCAACTTCCGAACCACATTTTTTCCTTTTTACTTTTTTTGAAATAATAAAATATCATTCAACTTCCCTTTTAGGCATCCATTTCATATTGCAACAATAAAGCATTTATTAAATAATTAAATGCTCACTTGACCCCTTTATGTCCCCTTCTTTAAAACAACTTGAAGTCATCAAGCCTAGGCATGGGGTACAACTTCAAGACATGAAAATTGACTAAGTTTGAAACTCAGTCCAAGGAGATAACCAAATACAATGCCCAAGCTGCAACTAATGAATTGCTAAAAATAGCAAACTGACAAATGCCAAAATAATCCAAATTGATGATGATGCTTCTGCCAAAATTGAACTTACTAAAAATAGTAAATGCCAAAAATAGTAAGTTAACTTAAAAACCATTAGAAAGCCAAACTGAACACTAAATTGTAAAGGATTGAATTGCTGCTAGATAGATACTGCCAAAAGATAGACTTGCTAAAAATAGCAAACTGCTATAAATAGTAAGTTTGCACAATATCCTCTGAATGCCAACTGAGCAGTATCTGAAAGAGGAAACCCTAGTTTTATACTTTAACTTAGCCTATGGATTTTCAAAAATAGTCTAAATCCAAAAGAAGAGTGTATAGCCAAAATGGGGACATTATAGTTTGCCCTTCCCAAAATTGCTTGTCCTTAAGCAATGCCACAACACTCCAAACTGATCCCACCAAACATATAGGATCCCGAGGTCCCATGTCCATCTCTAAAAAACCCCACCATGCTGATGCTACTCTACTCTGATCATACAAATGAAATCATTGCACCATAACTGCACTAACCATCCCTACAACCTCAAAGTGATAACATGCCTGAAATTCAAGTTGAACAGCATAGAAGGAATTGAATCAAAATCTAGCAGCGTCTCTTGCTCAATAAACTCTAAGGAATTGACATCTGCAATGTTAATGTCAATCACCATTCTGAGAACAAAGAAGAATAATCTAAAAAACTCAAAAATATTCTCATCAACATCACTCCTCAAATCATCAAACCAAATCACAACAGCAAATGTGACTCCATCATAGCTGTTTGCAAAGGAAAAAATAGATCTTTGCAAAGTCATAGCAACTGCATCCTCAAAGCTCCTTAAGGATGTATAATGCCTCCTTTGAGTAATTCTAACATATTCAAGAAAAACTTTGAAAACTTCCACCAATCTCTCCCCCAAAGTCTCAAAAAGTTGAACCAAATCAAGCAAAGGTTCGCTGCCCCAAACACTAGTGCAAGAGATTGTATAAAGAAAGCCACTAGAACATAACTTGAACACCATCCAATACTGATATGAATCACTATGAAACATCATTACCCACTTTTGAAGCCAAAAATCATCACTGAAAAGAGGTTGTGAAGAGGAAAAATGAATGTACCAGCTACCTATGAAAACTGAAATGAACCACTCAAAGTCTGATTTTAGGAAAATCAGCATGCAAGGAGTTGTAGGATTGCTGCAAAACTGGAAATTAGCATCTATAATATCACAACAACTCATTCCCAAGGCTAGACACATCCTCTCAAGGAACTCCAACCCAAAATGAAAACATCCTTTGTTCGATATATCTTCCCAATCCATCGATCGATGTGCAAAAAGAACCATCGAATGGTTAATAAGGATGGGGACAACATCAAAGAACCTGAAAATTGAACCCGTTTCTCTCCAATGATTCCTCTTTCCACTTGTAACAATCTCCATCAAGCCATGTTGAGGATCCCAAGCATGGATACCCAACTGGAAATGTTCCCCAATGCACCAAAAAGAGAACACCACAGTTCTCCAAATGTTAATCAAAGCAATTTGCAAACTCAAGAAGTTAGTGTCTTCTTTGATAAACCCATGTAGCCCATCCATGAAAACATCAACATCAATGGAGCATAGAACAAATGTTGTCCATAATTCCCATTTCCCCAAAGGACTAGCGTGAGCCAAAACATCACTCAACCTAAGAGATAGATTGTTAAGAAGGTAAATTACCTGTTTAGGTTCAACTTTCTCCCAAATTTCATGAGTAATAAGTCTGGAATCTTTACTCTTTACTGCTGCAATGGAGTGACCAGCAACTACCAAGACTTGTTTTATTGACACCTTTAAGCCAATGTTGAAGAAATCTCCTTGAGTCCACACTTTCCATGTGAATACTTCATCCTTGATCCCACTTTTGCTTTCATTATCAAAATGCCCTTGATGATTACTACTCACAAAACATGGCACACTTTCATAGAAAATATCTATCACGTTATGATTATCCAAATCATGTGAAGATAGTGGACTGTTGTTCTCAAAAATATTATCTTCATCCCTTTCGTTGGTGTCTTCATAGAATTCAAACTCATCTTTTTCAACTTGTGGATGCTCACCATTAGTTGCTGACCCACAAAGTGTAGCATGCTGAATACTACATTCATTATCCGTTAAAACATCTATCGCATAGTTGCAAACCATTCCTTCTTGTGGCAAAGTCTCTTCCAACTCAAGAGTTCACACTCTTGATGTACTTTCCAATCACCATCAACATATGGGTTCATCTTGGCATTACGCAATGTTTCATCATTATGGAGTTCATTTATTCCTTCAACTATTTGTTTGATCTCCATAATCCTTGTATTAACTTCTTGTTCCTTAAGGGTAGCTGCAATAGATGAATGATTTTCTGCTTTGTATAAAGAATGATGAGCTAAGGTAAAATCAAGGCAAAGCCTATCCATCTCTTCCTCCTTCTCTTGGTAGGAATCATAGGTCTCCTCTGCAAACTTAATAGCATTATCCCTATCTGAGAGCAAATGTAAATAATCTGAATTTATGGATTCCAATGCCTCTTTGATAGATTGCATCTTGGAAAGAGAGTCTCCATCTTTAACTCCATTTAGTTTCTCTTCAAATTGAAACTTCCAGCAAAGTTCCTCAATGAAGTGATATGTGCTATCAAATCTTGATAACACTTTAACAATATTCTCTTCTGAAACCAATAAATTATCCTTCAAAACTTGTAGCTCTTGAGGCCCTTGATCCCAATCAGCAAAGAAGCTATGCTCATCAAACATCAATTTTTCTGATTTGCTTTCCTTGATATGATTTTCAAAATCAGCCTCCTTTCTAATCTTATCACTGCATAACTCCTGAATCGAAGGCTTGTCAACAACTTCTTCAAACAAATTTGTACCTCTATCTTGACCTTTCAAGTTCTCATACTCTTCTTGTGCATAATTTTGAAAGGCATCCAAACCATTTGTTGATTTTAAAACATTATTCTCTTCAACATAAGAAATCACATTCTCATTAGCCATTGCTGCAACTTCTCCTCTAAAGATCACTTCATTACTTGCATTGCAAACTAATTTTTTAACTTCATCAGGATCAAAGGGGAATTTATCCCACTCCGGTTCTTTATCATACCTTGGAGACATCACACTCGGATCCCTAATGTGAAAGGTTTGATTGCAATGATCAATAGGAAAGAGATCATCATGCTCCTCTTGAACTGTTGACTCTTTGAATGAGTCACTCCTCAACCCACTTGAACTGAAATCTTCATCTATAACTTTCTCCACAGATGTAGTTTGATAATCAAACCCACTACCACTCAAGTCACTAGCATTATATCGGATTAAAGAATCATCAAAGCTGGTTGCTTTGAATATTTTGTCATTCTTTTCTTCAATGAAATTATCTTGAGTAGATGTGTTGCTGATTTTATCATTAGTGCCCACATACATACCAAAGAAGTCTTCTTGGACACTTGTCAATAATTCTTCATATGGAATTGGCTCAGCATAAAGTAGAGAATTATCCTTCACTAAATCTTCAACAAGAGGAGATAAAAACACATCGGAATCACCATCAACAACCTCACTTTCGTAATGGTCATAAGCTGGTTCAAAGACACCATTAGTATTTGCTTCATCTTGCTCTTCTTCAACGTACTTATCCCACACAACTGTTCCACCAGCATCTTTTGAGAAGCCATTTGTCTCGAGATCTTCATTGCTTGAATCCTTATTAGGACTCAAGACTATTGTAATGATCTTCTTACCATAATAATCTTCATTATTTCCCATCCCATGCAAGTCTAGGGATGTATTTTGGGACTCTAACTTAATCTCCTCATTTGCCAAGGTATCTTCATCAAGCCCACTTTCATTTTGAACCAAAATGTGCACCTTGCTTGTGTCTTCTTCAACACTAATTGACTGATTTTTCTCTTCAATTTGATTACTTGTGGGCTGCAAACCACAAACAGATCCTTTCGCTTCTTCCTTCCTTGATTCTTCAACCATGGAAAGTTCTACTTCTTCTTTAATCATTTTTTTGATGTAGTTGACCATAGCCAACTTTCTAGGGTCATGAATCACTGCACAATTCAAAAACGTGTCAAATGAAACATTGTTCTTAAACTCATCTGTCATGCTCTGATATTGTTTACGGAGTATGGCAGCCTCATGTTCACATTGCCTCTTGAACTGGTATTCTTCTGAAGCCACAATCAAATTTGACTTCTCACGATTCCTGGACCTCAGAAAATGCAACATCTTAAGAACTTCTGAAAGCTAAACTGAACTTAGGTGAAGAATCTGATTTCTCTATCACTCATCTATCAACTGACTCTGTCTTATTCACAGGATGGCAAGACCTTGGCTCTGATACCACTGAAATATGCTAACCAATTTTTTCAATGAATTAACACAACATAACCAGAACTTAGCCAACTTGATTAGCGTTAGCTCCAAATAGAAAACCAAACTTGAAATGAACTCACACCAAGAATGCACACTCAATCCCAATGAGGGATAGGTGTTGTCATATGGCGGAGGAGCTAAATGAAAAATACTTGAAAGAAACTTCTCAACGTCAAGAATGTGCACACAAGAACCC
>VDFB02337530.1:0-19450 GCA_007258455.2 Sequoia sempervirens
AATTAAAATTATTTAATTAATAGAAGACTTATGACTTTAGAAAATAATTAAATAATTAAAATTATTTAATTATCAAAGACAAAAGAGGAAATGATGGAAAATTTGGAAGTCGCAGACCTAGGACATTTTTTAGTGTCTACACATGGTATTTAGCATCAACACATGGTTCCTTACACTTGTCTAGCATGGTTGAAAGAAAGAACAAAACTTTACAAAAGAATGCCATGTGCATGATTTAATCCAAAAACATGACACCTACTTTTTAGGTTGGAACAATAAATTGTGCCAACTACATTCAAAACCATATGCCCCATAAGGTAGTGTGGAATATGACCCCCGAGGAGGCTTGAACCCATGTCGAGCCTAATGCATCATCCTTCTGAGTATTTGGTGGGAAGCTTGGGCATTCATTCCAAATGTTAGCGTAAGGCTATGGAGAAGAAGAGTCAACCTTTGATTTTTGTTTGCTATAGCAAGGATGTGAAGGCTTACAAATTGTTTGATCTTATTGCTTGAGATGTCTTATTCTATGATATTGCTATGATATTGTCTTATTCTATGTCTTATTCTATCGAGATGTCTTCTTTGATGAGCACTTCACATAAATGAATACCCCATCACTTGCTTTTCTCCCTCACTCCCTACTTCTCTGTCTCTTGACAACTCTTTGTTTCTAGAGGATAATGATGATGACGGTCATAATCCACCACCTCCTATGCATTGTCTTTGCCCCATTGAGCCCACACTACTCTTGAGAAGGCTAGACCTTTGGTTGGTGATCTTATAGATTCCTGCCACACTTGTTCACAACAACAAGTTTCAATCTTTTGAGTCGTGCTCTTTCAGATGATCCTCATATGTTTTTGGATGCCACAAATATTCCAAAGTGGGACGGTGCTATGGCAAAGGAGCATTCTTCTTTGATGAATCATACATTGGATTTTGTACCTCTTCCTAAGAAAAGAAAGTTGGCTCATTGTAACTAGGTAGAGAAAACAAAATACATAGAAGATGGGTCTATTGACAAGTATAAGGCACATCTTGTGGCTAAGGGTTTTCACAAGTTGGGGTATTAATTATTCTGAGATTGCTTTTGTTGCCAAGATGTATTATATTTGTCTTATACTTTCTCTTGTTGCATCACAGAGATAGTTTATCAGATGGATGTCAAGGGCGTCATTTTGCACAATGATCTTCATGAGAAGATCTATGGACCACCCTCTAGATTTTGTATAGGATTTTTCACTTGTTTGCAAGCTTCACCATTCATTCTATGGTTTCAAACAAGCCTCTAGGGCTTGGTATGAGAAGATGGGTAGTTTCTTGCTTGCCTCTAGTTTCCCACACTACCATTTATATCCAATAGTTTACACTCAAAGGCATGTAGAGGATCTTTTGATATTTGTTTTGTATATAGATAACTTGATTCTCACAAATAGTTCCATCTCCATGATTCAAGGTGTTCAAAGAGCATTGATGGAGCCATTTGATATGACCAATTTAAAGCTTATGCATATCTTCCTTAATCTTTAATTTCTATAGTATTCTAGGGTGAAATCATAATATTGTGTCTCACTTTTTGCCCAAGATGGACATTTACATCAATATTTTTAACTGAATCTTCATCTTTTGATACCTATAGCAGCTAAACCGTTAAGAATTTGAAGTTGATGTGAATTAGTGATTTGTGGCAATTTGTGTGTAGATTCTAAATATTATTTTTTTCAAATTTTCTGAAATAAATCATGAATATTTCAACATCCCCTTTAATAACTAGTTTTAAACAAAAAACAACATTTTTAGAAAGTAACGTTTGTGTCATACCACATAACTTTTTTTCTATAAAGGAATAAATTCTAAATATAGATTCTCAACGTCAATATCTAGGGAAAAGACATTTTTTCATAATTTTTTGTTGTATATTTTTTAAAAATTATTTTTTTAAGTCACTGTAACTATAATTTGGATATACGTGTGTCATACAACCTAGCTTTTTGTGTATGTATCGAAATCCTTTTTTTTTGGAAACAAGGACATCAATTACCTAGGGAAAGGGTTTTTTTAATTTATTTTTTACAATGGTTTACTATTGTTCCACCTCTGCACAACAATGACCTTGATGTTCAGAGAAATATCTATGTTTAGTAAAAACTGAAAATTAAATGCATGATAAAATGAAAATATATCAAATCTATACTTGTTGGAAAGCTCGTTTCAACAATCTTGCAAAGTATAAATTTTAAATGACGTTATTTAATCCCTAAAAAGGTAAAGAAAAAGTGGTTTTTTGCCAGCATTTTGATAGGTGTGAAGGAGACTCCATTGTGGGTATGGTTTAATACTAGAGGGGTTCTATCCAAGGGGGTCTTATCTATCCCTCTTCAATTAAAACCTTTTAGATGGAGCCTCTCAAGACTTAAATCATTAGTTTTTCTAAAAACAATGATTTCAGACACAAAATAACATGTCCCAAAAGTGAGACACACTATTGTGGCAACACCCTCTAAGGGGATTTTTTTTTTTCAACAAAAGTATGCTTTTGATTTGCTTCAAAGATTTGGCATGGCTGATTGCAAACCTCCCCCCACTCCATTTCAAGCACATGTCACCATGTCTACCAATTGCACTGCACCTAAAGTTGATGCTACATGGTATCATTAGTTGGTTGGTAGTTTTTTGTACTAAACACACTCATCTTGATATTTCCTTTACAATTGGTTGTCTCTAGTTTCTCTCAAGATCCTCATGTGAGTCATTGGAAGGCATCCAAGCATGTCTTGAGACATATCTAGGGCACTTCACATTTTGGCATTCACTACACATCAAGAGCTTTTAGAATTGTGGGCTTCACTAAATTAGATTAGGATGGTGATGTTGATGATTTGAAATCTACTTTTGGTTTGTCTACTACCTTGGTTCTATTATGATTGCATGTCCATGCAGGAAGTAGACAACTATTGCATTGTCATCTATATAGGTTGGGCATTGAGGTGCCATTTTTGCTAGCCAAGAGGTTCTTTGGCTTCACCAATTGATGATTGTTTGGCTTTCTTCCTAATCGCCCACTACTATTCGTTGCGATAATCAAAGTGCCATACACATTTCACACAACGCAATGGAGCATCAACAAAATAAGCATATATTGAGATCCACGTGTACTTCATTCAACAATTCATCTAGGATGGCATTCTTAGCTTGGACTATTTGCCTACTAAGTAGTGGGTTGTGGACATCTTCACTAAGCCTTTGGCATCACTTCATTATCTTCACTTGCAACTGACACTTGGGGTGAAAAAAGTCCTAGGGGGGTCATCTTGAGTCCTCCTTCCTTCACATGTACATGTTTTCTCTTTTTTGGGAGGAGCTTTTTCCTAAGGGTTTTACTCCTTTTCTTTGTTTATGAGAGATCTCTTGTATATGGGTACTTCATCATGCCTTGTTGGACTTGTCTTTGAGTCTTCATCTTTACTTTCCTCTCTAAGTTGCACTCAAGGCGAAGTGTTGGTGTGAACAACCCTATTCCATTACCAATTTCCCTTTTGGGTCTTTATCACACCTAGTTGGTTAAATTTGCTTAGGGCATTTCATTTTTTGTGTCTCAAGTTACGTGATCATGATGTTGTCCTATGTCTTACCCTTACCTATATATACAAAAGTTCTCTATGTGCATTTCATTCCATTGCATTGTATTCTATTTACTAGTATTAGCATTATAACATTTTATTTGCTTCTCTCTTGTGTGGAAGGTTATTTGATGTTGAAAATTCTTCTTGCTCCTATAAATCATTGGTGACTTCAACAAATCCAAGCTTAACCCAGCCCAAACCTTAAGTCCCCCAAGATTTACTAAGTAAAAAAATGTTGAACTTATGGAAGATTTTAATAGAAATTTTGAACCAAATAGAACTACACGCTTAGTAGAGCATGCAAATTGGTATCCAGAAGTTCCTCTGTTCAACTCCCAGCCAGTCCATTTTAGCTAGAAACTAAAGACAACTATCGAGAAGCTAATATTCAAAAGCAAGAATGATGCGACAATGGCAAATATCACACTATCCACTACAACAAAGTTCATTTCGTTAGCTAGATTGATTGATATCAAATAAATTAAATAATCATCGTCTACGACAATCCTTCAATCTACACCAAATTTGAATAATTAACATATCAACACATCTCCATGGTGAAAAACAATGAATTCCATCAGTTGACATTTAGATCAATTTTGCAAAACAGAACACTTATATTGAAATGTTCAACCACATACCACCTAAGACATTCACATAGTACCAAAATCATTTTATTATTTTTTGATGAATTAAAGCCAAATAATAAAACCAAAGTTAGTATCAGATGCATTTGGTATTTGGTCAGTGCATCATTATGAAATAACATTTTTGGGAACCATCTTTTTAACATGACTCGTTTAAGAAACCCATGATTCATCTTCAATTAATAGTACTCCACTCTAGCCCCATCTCCCATGAATTGAAAACACCGTCATCAAATTGATCAATAAATTTCACACTACTAAAACATCATTCTTTTCTCCAGAAACCCAATATGCCATATCCACCTCAGAAATTAACAAATATTCAATATAGAAATTTCTTAGAACTAAAAAAATCAGAACTTAAGTTTTCCCAGTCTAGGGGCCCAGATCCTACCAAATCGCAAACCACCCATAATACTACAAACCTTAAAAATAAGGGGCATTGACGTAATTAGATTTAAACATTGTAACTTTACATTTCAGAAACTCCCCGTATACAAAATAATTGCAAGCTTTCCAATTAGCTTGTTAGTGTTAAAAAACAAGTTCCCACAAAAAAATATTGACGATATATGAACACCATGATCATCACCATTACCAATGATTAAAGGATAAGAAGAATGGAATGGAGTAATGCAGAGATATGGGAAAACTTATACATACGATTTTCGATCCTCCTAATTAGGAATTGACAAAAATTCCATTCAAGACCTTCTGATTGATCAACGACAGAAAGAAAATTTATGACCTCTGAATAGTGCCTCTGTTAGAATTTTCTTAAGAAAAAAGAAAAAAGACAATAATGGCCTGAAAATCTTAGGTGGCAAGCATAAATAGTTTTGTTTCAAACAAAGACCAAATTTCCATACCATGAATCTATTTCTTAATCTTTGAGCTGATTAAGTCCACTGTAACTTCTTTATCTGTCCTTCAACACAACTGTTTGCATCAACCCAAAATAAGAACAGCAATACAGTTCATCATCTGCCCTCTGTTTCTGCTCTTTTTCACCGGGAACAAGAAAGAAGAGAAGATAAACACAACATGCTATCCAAAACAGCATACAATACAATGACAAATCCTCCTAGTTCTCCCACTGCCAGCAACAGGCAGAATTTTGAGCCAGGTAGTAGTGGAGAGAGATGTGTCAACTGACTATATTAGTTGACAAAACATTAGAAAGAAAAACCAAATGTTTTTTAATTTTGATATTTTCTTGTATCAGCTGCATCAAAAAATAAGCCTTAAACGATAACAAAATTATAAACTGCTAATTTCAACCGAATAAAAAGGAAAAATCATAAGCTGTTTAACTAGCCATTGATTTGTCCAAGAGTGATGGAAAAAGCATGTCTTTTAAAGGAAATTTAAAGTAAACATACACACTTGAAAATGAGGTTTAAATTTTAATAGATATAACGTTCCCTCTATAGGAGGTAGGGAAGCTAAAGGTGAAGACTTTCAAAATCCTCAGAAGAATGTTTCTACCCTTTTGATTGATAAGTGAGATAAGCAAGTGCCCTTCCACCAAGTAGCCTTTTTGAGATTTTTAATTTTTTTGGTTTCCCTGATGAGCAGTCTGCACCAATATGCCCTGCCCTGTGGCATCTTCTACATTTCAAGGCTATATTTCATACTCTAGGACCTACTTCCAAACGCAGTCTTCAACTTGAATCCAAATGTCATCCAACAGACCTTTCAAAATATCTAGCTCTACCTAAACCCTAGTATAAGTGGAGTTTATCAAACCATCCACTTTCTGAGTCTAAAGCCAAGAATCTTCCTAAACAGTTATCAATGCCCTAAAGACAAGAATCAATCCAAAATTGAAGTAGGAGATATGGAAGTTGCACTTAAACAAGGACAGAGAAGGATTATGTCATGCTGTTAGAAGTAAGGAACCATTGCTTAACCAATAGGACATGTTCATCCCAAAACCATGGGCCTTTTTCCAATATAAGAGATAGATCTTCATGTGATCTACTTAAAAAGAACACAAACCCCTTGAGCACTAGGAACGATTTCTAGCATATTTTGATGGCTAAAGGGCCAAAGTTTTTGAAATCTAACCATGTAGATTAGGTAAAATTGGCCAAAAAGGATTGAACTTATAAATAAGGCTTAGGTTGGATTATTTTACCTCTTCCTACAAAACATATAACCCTGAAGATAACACAGGATGAACTCCTGAACATAAGAGAAGATCAACATGTCACATTTGGGGCTCTTACACCATAGAAGGCTTCTTTGAGGGAGTCTTAAGAACATTAGGGTTCACTAGAAGAACCCTAGTGCTCAAAGGATGAGCTCCAACTGACGCAACAGTCCCCATAGCACCATGAGAACCAACATCTATGCCTAGCGTGCTGTTGGGCTTATCGCATCAGATTAACATGCTAGAAATTTAATTCAAAATCAGACACAATAACACAGCAGATACCCTGGGAAAACCCTCCTCTTGAGGGAGAAAAACCCAGCACCAATATATCTCTTATATATTAGTTCTTGAAGAGAACACTTGTACAATTGAGGACAATGAGAGAGGCCAGAATAAGTATCAACAGATAACAGTATCAGAGATTCTATTACATATAATCTGCTATGTCAGAACTCAATACTTCATCAATGATTCGCACTTTACATATGATAAACTCACACTGCTTCTTTTAATGGATTTGCACTTGAGATAAGACAATGATAGAACAAAACTGAATGCTAAATGGAAAGAACTCAATGACTATAAATACAAGAGAGGATGAGAGACGCGTCTTTTCATTAATCTCAAAGTCGGCCTCCAAGAAGAATCGCATCCAATAAGAAGAAGGTCGGCTTCATAAGAACTCGTGCCTTTTAAAATAAAATGTGCCTCTTCATAATGTCAGCTTTACCATATGAATAGCACCTCTTAAATATTCGTGCCTCTTCAAGAATAAACATCTCTTATAAATTAAATAGCATTAAGCTATTATTTAATTTATTGCAAATAAGGAGATCGCTGGAAGAATACTCCTGACGCTAAATCATAAACATCAACACTCCCTCTCAGCTAGGGAGGATACTTCCAGCTGCACAAGACAAATCACCTCATCGTGATGTCTATCACTATGGCTACAACAATAATTGAACAAGAAGAATATCACCTCATCGTGATATCAGATATCGCCTCAATACGATATCAACCATAATTGCTACAACCATACTATGGTAAAAGATAAATATCACCTCAACGTGATATTGGATATCGCCTCAACACGATATCTACCATAATGGCTACAACCATACTATGGTAAAAGATAAATATCACCTCAACGTGATATTGGATATCGCCTCAACACGATATCAACCATAATGGCTACAACCATACTATGGTAAGTACAAGTGTTCATCACTTGCGTGATGTTGTCATCTCAACATGACTTTTCACCATGACTCTCTCAGAGGGTGAAACACAAGTACAACATATGTCATGGAGTCACACACATGACATCCACCATGACTCAACTCAGAGGGTGGAAACAAGGGCTTTCACCTCAAATTCCTCCGTCTCAAAGGAAAATGCATTAACAAGGGCTTGCACCTCAAATTCCTCCGTCTCAGAGGAAAATGCATTAACAAGGGATTTCACCTCGAACTTCTCTCAAAGAAGAACTCATTATCAAGGATCACTGATACTGATTATCATAATGAATGATAGTAGGCTCCATTGATTGTCCAGACAATCCTGCAAGGAGCTTACGAAGCCACACTGCTTCTCAAGCTGCCACACAAGCTGCAATAAACTCGGCCCCTGCTGTACTCAGTGCCATTGAAGACTGTTTCCTGCTACACCAGGAAGTCATCGTAGACCTCAACTGAAACAGCATCCAGAGGTGCTCTTTCGATCAGCAACACAACCATCTTCTATAGGTTCAGTAGGCTCCCTCTGAATCTTTAAGTACTTGGCCTTGCAACACTACAACCTTCACTTCTTCTCAGTGAGTCACAAAACTCCCTCTTGATCCCTGCTTTAGAGCTTGCAAAGAAGACTTATGGAAGTGAACTCCCTCTAGCTACCAACTTAGTCCCATGGCTGCAAGTTGTGACTTCATGCTTGATCATTTCTTTGGTTGGCATGACTTCCTCATAAGATGCCTCAATCTTTTCATCGCTAAGCAATTTCTCATCACTTTCCTGCTTCTAGTTGTTCACAGAGCATTTAGAGAGAGATTACTAACAGTTTATGACTATCCAAAGAAATATCAAGACTAGAATCATACAAGGTTTACTATCTAAGGTTATAGCATGAACACATAAGAATTTATGAAAATTTTAAAAAAAACATGAATAAATAAATCAGCCTAAAGAGAAATATATTAAAAGATCAGAATGAAGGGCTAAAGAAACTTATCTTTATATAATTTTGATATAACTCTTTCTTCCATCTTTTACTCCTCTTGAGAGTGCCAAACTCAGCACAACAAAAAAAACAATCTACACAACTACAGATTTCTTGAATGCATTATGCGGTTAGCATGTAGAACCAACTCTTCTCCAAGAGTTTAAGGCTCTATCACAGATCATGCATTAGAGAATGATATCGATGTGATCAACTTATCAACATCGAAATTGTAGTTCTCTTTTTATTTCAAAGTCACACTCAGAAATCTTCACAACCAACATGAAAAATGACTTGCAATTAATAATTTGAATCTTCAAAGGATCTTCAAGAGAAAAACATGATCTCTCTTTAATCACACATGATCCACTATCTCAATGTTATATCATGAATTAATGACTACATAAAAATTCATGAACATTATTCAACCATGAAATACTTTATCTCATCAGAATCCTGTACACAGAAAATGAGGGATCGATATCTTCAAACAATGATCACATTATCTGCTCTCTCCACTCTTTTCAATGGCATCGATTGTTGTTTCTCTCAATGCAAACTCTTGAATTTGATTGCAACTGATCACACAACATTTGAAATCTTCACGGGACTGGAACATTGTGTAGGATCATCATCTAATTCGATGACCAGACAACACAAAATATGATTCAAATAACCAAGGTCAGATTTGCACAACTTAGCAAACTAAAATTTTTACCCTAGATTTCAAAAGTATAGACAAAAGAATACTTATCTCATGAAATCAAAAAATCTTTTCGAGTTTGTACTTATCTATCCCAAGATCTTCAACCTTTTATGAACTCCATTAACTCCAATCTGCAATGATTTTGAAGATTATGCAGCTGAAGGCCTCATGACATCGAACCACACAGTACAAACCGACTCCTTACAAGAGGTTGGCTCATTCTAGCAAGGTCCATTCCTTTAGCTTTTCAAAATTTGATCTCCAATGGGACTTTATGCTTGCGACCACCACAACTTTTATCTCTTTATAACAAAATTCCTGACAGCGATGCCTTCCAAATTATGATCTTTATAATTGAAAGCTTCTACAACAATTTTCTATCCCAAACCTACAATGTTTTTCACCCTCACAGGGTAACTTCTAAGATAATCCTTTATACTGTGGAATAATACAGATTCCACACCCAAGTGACAAGCAATAATCTCATATTTAAATATAGCAATACACAACTTATAGATTGAAAACCTTAGAATAATGTATAACCATAATGAGAATATAGCACTTGGATAAGTGTGCAGATCTGAGAGGTATCAAACATTTTCAATTACAAGAAAAAGAACAAAAATTCATGCCAGCAGTCACCCGAGACTTGAAAGAGGAAGCTTCCCTGTGCGTAATACAAGTCGTGGGAATATGTCAGCTAAGAGTAGTTCCGTCACAGAACATAGTAATGCGTTAACAAGATCCCCAAATTGCTTGGACAGACTTCGCAGCCATAGATATGTTAACTGAGCGAAACAACTCAGAAGTAGCCAGACTTCTCTCAGGAACTCCTTAGGTCGCCCTTCATACAATTCTTGAACTATGAGAATCTTCACAGCAACATCTGACCCACGCCAATCAGCATGATGCATTGAACTGAAAGAACCAGGCCCAATACGCTCCTTCAATATAAGATCCTCCAATGAAATTTCCAATTCCAAGCTCATGCTTAGTCAAATCTGATCAAGACTTTTCTTAACCCGCTCTGATACCATTTTAAATTTAAAGATCAGTTTGACATGCACAGAAATTAATTTAAAATCCAACACAATACACAGCAGATACCCTGGGAAAACCCTCCTCTTGAGGGAGAAAAACCCAGCACCAATATATCTCTTATATATTAGTTCTTGAAGAGAACACTTGTACAATTGAGGCCAATGAGAGAGGCCAGAATAAGTATCAACAGATAATAGTATCACAGATTCTATTACATATAATCTGCTATCTCAGAACTGAATACTTCATCAATGATTCGCACTTTACATATGATAAACTCACACTGCTTCTTCTAATGGATTCGCACTTGAGATAAGACAATGATAGAACAAAACTGAATGCTGAATGGAAATAACTCAATGACTATAAATACAAGAGAGGATGAGAGACGCATCATTTCATTAATCTCAAAGTCGGCCTCCAAGAAGAATCGCATCCAATAAGTAGTAGGTCGGCTTCATAAGAACTCATGCCTTTTAAAATAAAACGTGCCTCTTCATAATGTCGGCTTTACCATATAAATAGCACCTCTTAAATATTTGTGCCTCTTCAAGAATAAACATCTCTTATAAATTAAATAGCATTAAGCTATTATTTAATTTATTGCAAATAAGGAGATCGCTGGAAGAATACTCCTGACGCTGAATCATAAACATCAACACGCGTAAAGGAATGGGAGGGTAGTAGGCACATGATCTAGAAAATGAGTGGGGGCCCAAGATGCCATGGATTCCAGAGGAAATGATGGGCTAGACTGATGTGACAGGGCTGGTGTTGTCCACGAAAGTAGTTGCACCAAATATAACCAAATCCATATTGCTTTTGTTTGTAGAGATTGCTGTGCTAGAGCTTGAAATAGAAGACATAAGAATGGGACGAGCCATCTTTGCCTTCTTTGATTTCCTGAAATGCTACAATTCTTATTCTTCAAGTATCTTTGAATTTTTGGAGTAGGCATCTTGAATCATTTGTTGAAGCTTAGGTTACGATGTTTTCAAGAAAAAATAACCCTTCGAGTCTCGATCCCCATCTTTGTGCACTTATTACAAAATATATTTTAATTTCTACATAGGCTGCTTCATTTTACATGGACATGCATTCTCACAGTATTTCACACGCAATTCAAAGTAGGGGCAAAATATAAATGTGAAAATTGTACCCATGCCCTTCTCTCATGTTTTAGGCCCATGGCAACTAGATTGTCTTTTAAGCATCAACTAGTATGTAAGATGGTCTATTTCTTGTGGAAGTTGGTAAATGATGTTATCTATCACCCATCCATATAAATGAATCTAAATTCCTAAATATTCCATTCACCACCTTGATTCTAGCATGCAAGTGCAAAATTTATCTGGATCAACCAAATCTACATCTCTAATCTTCAAAGTTCCAAATTTTAGATTCAAATCCTTGCCACATTTTCCTCTTGACTACTATGAGCTGACTAAAGTGTGAATTATCCAAATTCATGCTAGGGTGGTCTATATAAAGACTAACCCTAATGGAAATAAATCATCTAGCACCTAAGTTTCAGAAAGAAATCTTTTGAGTAGATTTATTGACTCAATTAAAAGTGAATAAAAAGAATTTACATCAACATTGGATGACCTTCCTATGAGCATACTTCACATTTGATTGCTTGATTGCTTTCCTTAACCATGGTTCATCATCATTGAATCAATCCATTTTGGGGGTTAATTGAGGAGAATATGACCTTTGCAATTCAACAGATTCCCCAAAGGTATTTCTAAATACCACCAATTCCTTACCAAATTTAGATATCAGACAGAGGCAAACAATTTTCCAATGACACAAATTTTCTAAAATCAAATCCAAAAGTTTCAAGTTTAAATATACACATAAGGTTCAGGCCCACACTCATGAAAGTGACTAAGAAAAGTACAAATTTTTAGATAGATTAGTCAGGGTTTCTGTTGGGGCCCCATCCTTAAAGTATTATATAATATAAAAACTTACAATATTGCAGAAAAAAGCCCATAGACCAGATGATAGATTAGAAATAAAACTTGAAAGATACAAAGGCCATATGTCAAAAAGCAACAAAGCCAGCAAGATCATCCATTTGAAAACAAAACAAGCACTAAAAATAGCACTATCAAACCACCTTACCTCTTTCTTCCTGTTATTAATTCCTCAAAATCAACCACATACTCTCTGACACAAGCCTAAGCACTAAGAGTACCAGAGACGACAGCCAACTGAGCAACATCTTGTGTTTCACCAGACAACTGTGGGAAATGAAGACCAAACATTAAGTCCTCCTGTGGTGTGCACAATGGATGGAAACCCCATAGAAGATAGGAATAGAATAACCACTTTCCATTTCTGCATACAATGGTAACAAGGAGGCTGACCAAAACATTTCTAGTGTCAAAACAATAAACACTCATAACACCTACCTCTCAATGAAGATCCTCCAATTCCTCATTCCTATACAACAATGCAGCAGAAGAGCTCACAGACCTAGCTCTTGTCAACCTTAATTCCTCCTACTGAACACCATTGGGGATTTCTGTGAGCTTAGCCACCTCGATATTTTTAAGTTGGTCTGGCAGAAACAATGGTAACAAGCAAACCCTTACCTATGCATCAAGAACAAAGATAGCCAAGTTGGTAGCAAAATCCTCATGCAACACTAACTTCTTCCTATTTCTAGCTTCCAGGCTACGCTCAACCAAGATTTCATGCACAAACCCTAAAGCAACATTGCTATCACAATGGAAGATGCACCTCAAGTGGTTCACCAAGATTGAGTCACCATTTTTATAGATTTTCCTTTATTGCCACTCCTTTTGCTCAACATTCCTATGGTAAACCAAATGCCTCCACCACCTACAAATAGACTTTCAAGAACATATAACCAGAGCCACATTGCTAAATAATGGATAAGGCTTAGTATTTAAAACTTAAAAGCCAAGAAACCCAAAAATACAGAACCTTAACTTCTCGTGCTCCTTTATGGATTGCATTAAGCCTGCTAGGGCTGAATCCAACTCCAACCAGCTACAAATACTAAAAGCGTGATTACTAGACCTTCAAGCACTGCAAAACATAATCCCCAACTTTCTATGAATTAAATGGAGTAATAACTCCCTCTGCCATCAAACTTATATCTACAAAAGTACATGCAGATTATACATGACCACCCTTCATAAATCATGGGGAGTGCAGACCATTAAATTTTCCTTCTTGTGAAGTTCCTATATGAGGGCTATACTCAGCTATAAGAGGGTCCTATTCCATTCCAACATTGGCAAGATAATCAGCGGCTCCATTGGCAGATCTCCAATAATGTTTGAAACTAAGATTCAAAAATAGACCCTTCAAGCTTTAAACTTCTTCCACAAAGCAGTTAAAATGCCAGTTACGACAATAGCCTTTAGTCAGAGCATTCATACTATTAGAGAATCACCTTCTGCAATCACATGCTTGTATTGCCATTCTACTATTATGACTATCATAGCTAACAAAGTCTCCCATTCTGCCTGCTTTTTTTATTTTCGATCCAAAGAATAGTGAAGGTCCGCATAAAAATTTGCCTCACACATCTCACAAGATCAAGCCACCTCAGCTTTGCTTGGATTGTCTTTAGAGGTACCATCAAAATTTAATTTTATGAAACCTTCTCAAGGAGTAGACCAACTTTTGCTATATCATGATTTTGCTTCTTAAGAGATTCTTGTAGTTTTCTTGAGTGCTTCCCTCTTATTCTATGAATGGGGGGAGGAGGAGAAACTTGAATTGAAATTCCCCAATTCCTTAGTATCCTTTGATCAGCAAGTGAGAAGAGGGAAGATATTTTTCTAAGCTGATGAATTGCATATTCTTTTAAAGGCGATGACATTCAATTCCAGGTATTATCCACTGACACTCCCTTGCTTCTAAATCTCCTAGAGATCCATCTAGCCACATGCCCCAAAGAAGACACATTATACATATTTTCCAAAGGCTTTGTAACTTAGTTGAGCCTTTCGGTCAGCTGGATGGTAATTTGTCTACCATTTCAGGCACCACTCAGAGAATACCAAATAAAGAAGCATTTGATTTCATAGATATGAAGAAAAAGGGCAATCGATGAGAAAATGATCCACTGTTTTTTTTGAGTTCACACAAGCTACACCTTGATGGCCTGTTCGCATAAATTATAATAGGTTAGAATCTTGTTTACGGCTGCTAACCACATAAAATCATTGCGCTTTGGGGGTTCTTCTTTACACTAAATTAGCTTACCTAGCCAATCCTATAGAGTAGCAAAGTGTCAGTGCTTAAGATGCGAGCATCTAGCTCAAACTTTGTAAATACCTGACATGTGGCCATTCCAACACGGTTCATCTATTCTATTCAAACTGTACATAAATATGGGATGAAGGATGGATCAAGCAGTAATCTTTAATTTGTTGCAATGGGAATGGCTGCCAAACTTTTCAACACTCTCACCTTTCTACATAGCACTGGTGTTTCTTCCCAGTTATTACTAATATAATAATAAATGGCAAGACTCTTGGGCACTGATATCACGATCAACAATACTCTCAGTGAGGAACTTGCAAAATGCAGATGGAGCTAGGTTTTCAGGGTCAGTTTTAGTTGATATGCAAGTTAGCATATCATGGTAGGTCTCTGATTTGCTCTCAGATTTTGCTGCATATTTTGCAATGTAGTTAAGCATTGCATGGCTTGATAGAACAGGTTGGCAGTCTACATTAGCTCTCCAAATGAAGAGAATTTTGGAGTTGTGGATGTTCAGTCTATCATCATTACAAGCAGGGATGTATTTAGGTTGGCCATTCTCGGCAATGGTTAAAGATATCATACTATATTTCTGATCTACTTGATTTAATATTGTTGATTATATATTTCTTCCCAGTTATTACGAATACATATAGAGTGCTTGAACGAAAATATCTATCTTATTAACAGATCTCTTTAACTGTAATTTTGCTAGAAGATGATCTGAATTGTAATCATGTTTTTCCATTGTATTTGTGCATAATCTAGGTAGCCATCATAACAGTTTGTAAGCTTGGTTTTAGTATTGTTTTCCATGGCTTAAAAAAATAAATAACCTATGTTATATGTTTTGACCATCCATGATGTGTGAAAATCAAATATTTCCTAAAGAAGTATAGAATGTGAGATTCCTTGTATTCAATGTTGTTCTTTCCTCAATTTAGTCTGGCCTGATTTCGAAATGTATGCACAGTTTTTAGTGGTTACCTGCTGTAATGTTTAACTTTTATGTGAATCTGCTCTGGATCGAGGTATTTTCATTCTGTATTTATTACTACGGAGTTCTTTCATTGCAAGATTTAGGTCTTGACAATTGATCTAAAAATAATTGAAAAATAATCATCACCGAAAGCCATCTTCCACTTATATAGTTGAATGTGCATTTTATAGAAATCAAATTGTCTTGAGGCTGTATAATTTGTTTCAACTGGCTATGTAATGCCAAGCTGCAACTCTTTGTTCGTGCCCCACACAAAAGAAAAAGTATGTCATCACCAACCTGAAAGAAAGAACATAGTACTACTGAACCCCACAGCTATAGTGCTAGTTTAAAAGGTTTTCAATACATTTAAAGCATCATGTCAACTGAGTTAACTGAACCATTTAAAAACTGATCCTTCCCATCAAAATATCATCTCAACAAAGTTGCTTGATCCATATAAAAACGTGACCTTAGCATGGCTAAAATAAATAACATAATAAGCACCTAATTTTTCAGAGCCATTAGGGATGATCTACCTGTGACCCAAAGAAGTATAGAATGTGAAATTCCTTAGTATTCAATGTTGTTCTCTGATTTCAAAATGTATGCACACGTTTTAGTAGTTCCCTGCTGCAATGGCTAACTTTTACATGAATCTGCTGAGAACCGAGGTATTTTCCTCCTGTATTTATTACAACAGAGTTCTTTCATTGCAAGATTTGAGTCTTGACAATCAGTATAAAAAGTACTGAAAAAAAATCATCACCGAAAGCCATCTTCCACTTATATAGTTGAATGTACATTTTATAGAGATCACATTGTCTTGTGGCTGTATAATTTGTTTCAACTGGCTATATAATGCCAAGCTGCAACTCTTTGTCCATGCCCCACACAAAAGAAAAAGTATGCCATCACCAACTTGAAAGAAAGAACATAGTACTACAGTACTACTCAACCCCAGCTATAGCACTACTTTAAAAGGTTTTCAATACAATGAAAGCATCATGTCAAATAAGTTACCTGAACCATTTAAAATATGATCCTGCCCATCAAAATGTCATCTCAACAACGTTGCTTGATCCATATAAAAACATGACCTTAGCCTGACTAAAATAAATAACATAATGAACAACTAATTTTTCAGCGATATTGAACACAAGATTGCACAAGACAAAAGGTCCTTACAAACTCAATTATATGCGACTATGAGCTAATCTATAAGAATGGTTTATTGCTTAAACACGATGTTTATCCCACTTTCCAACTAATATTTCTCGATCTTGAGATCAAATCCCTAAAACAAGAAAGGTGTTGGGGAGTGAAGTCCAACAGTTCTTGACTGTTCAACTCCCAACTTTTCCCGCCCTTTTTTCCTTGTCTCTTTGTTTCTTGGAGACTTCGAGAGAGTTCTTGATAAATGTATAAAACAATGTAAACTGCTGCTGATGTATGATGAGAAAAAACAGAGTGAATAAAATAGAGAAATCTCTGCTTTTCCTGTGGATGTAGCCATTATGGTGAACCATGTAATTTGTTGTTGTGTGTGTTTTTATTTGTGTGTCCATAATTGCTCATCTTAAATTCTGTTTTTTTTTAATTTGCTCTCTTTTAAAATTAACAATTGGTATCAGAGCTCTATGGTGTTCGATTTTTTGGGCACGAGAGGTTCGAATTTGAGTGGGAGCAATGTAGTCTGATGAAGTAAAGATTGAAAGGTTCAATGGCCACAACTATCAACTGTGGAAAATGCAAATGGAAGATTTTTTATATCAGAAAGATTTGTGGTGACCATTACATGGTAAATCAAAGAAACCGTCAAATATGGCAGATGAAGATTGGGACATTCTTGACAAAAAAGCGTTGGGAGCCATCCAGTTGTGTTTATCTCCAACAGTAGCGTTCAACATATCCAAAGCAACAACAGCTGCTGATTTGATGAGTACATTGGACAAATTGTATGAAAAGCCCTTAGCATCGAACAAGGTATTTTTGATGAAACGATTGTTTAACATGAAAATGGCTGAAGGTAGTTCTGTTGCGAATCACTTGAATGATTTTAATACTGTTCCAAGTCAATTATCTTCTCTAAAAGTAGTTTTTGATGATGAGATTCGGGCTCTCTTAATTTTGAGTTCTCTGCCAGAAAGCTAGAATAGCTTAGTTATGGCAGTTAGTAACTCAGTTTCTAGCTCAAATGCATGAAAATTTGACGATTTTGTTGGTGTAATTCTAAGTGAAGAAATGCGAAGGAAGAGCACCGATGAGACTCCAACATCGAGTAATATTTTTGAGTGCAGATGACAGAGGCAGATCAAAAGAAAGAGGGAAAAATCCAAATGGTTGCAAGAAATCACAAGGAAGGTCGAAATCCAAAGGGAGAGAGACTGGTTGCTGGTATTGTGGCAAGCAAGGCCACATAAAAAAGAACTGTTGGTCTTTGAAGAAGGCTGAAAATCAGCCAAAACAAGATGAAGCAAATGCTGTATGTGAGGATTCCAGTGTTCTTATTTTGACCTCAGAAGAAACAGCAACAAATGTTTAGGTGCTTGATTCGGGAGCATCATTTCATGCCACTCCATGCAAGGAGTACTTCAAAAATCTGCAAAGCGGTGACTTTGGTAAGATTTTTCTTGGCAATAATGAATCTTGTGATGTTATTGGTAAAGTGGATGTTTTGTTAAAGTTAACGAATGGAAATAGTTGGTTACTACGGGATGTTAGATATATCCCTCAGCTTAAACAAAATTTGGTTTCAGCTAGACAATTGGCTTCTCAAGGATGTAAAGTCACTTGTGAATCCAACAAGTGGAAAGTAACAAAAGGGGCCTTGGTAATTGCTCGGGGCAGCAAATTAGGCACCTTGTATATAGTTGAGAGTGATGTTGAAGTGGGAGTTGTTCACTCCATGCCAACTCCTTCATTGGGTGAATTTTGGACTGCAAGAAAATGTTTTTTGGACAGGTTAGATGCTGAAGTTGATTTGGTTGTTGAAGAATTCCTTAACATGTTGGAATCTGAACAAATGTTTGCAGAAAATACAGAAGAGGGACATGTGGAGTCTGAAGCTCTTGTTGACAGTAAATAATTTGGACAAAAAAACATTTTGTGTTCCTTTGTTGTAGATGCCTGTATTCAAGTTTTCCCCAATAATCATGGGGATTTCAATAAGGATAATGATGCTCAGAAAGGTGGAGGTGTGGACATGGAGCCTGTTGGTGTGGAGGAGAAGAAGTCCTAGGCGGATGGCATAGAGACAGCTAAGCAGGTTATTGATATTTCCCGGGCAGAGGAACACGATGAGCTTGATGAAAAGGAAGCAGAGCATAAATATGAGATAGTGAGGCGACTTCAGGAGATGAAACATATATGTGGCATAACCGGAGATGCTGTTAATGATGCTCCAGCCTTGAAGAAGGCTGACATTCGAATTGCTGTGGTGGATGCAACTGATGCTGCCAGAAGTGCATCTGATATAGGAAATGAGGGTTCGTTAGATGGCGAAATTGATGAGAGACCTTTGAGGAATTTAACAGAGGAATTTAAAGAGGGCAATGACAAAACTATTAATGTTGACAAAAGTATGACTACCGATGGAACAGCAAGTTCAGAGGAGACCGAAAGAATGATAAATAAAAGTTTGAGAAGCCCGACCGTTAAATTCCTTATGGATCATTTGGGGAAGTTTGGCTGTTTGGTAGGACGAATTTTTTTCAAGGCAGTAAACTGTGGGCAAGTGATCAGTGGCGGATACCAACCAGGACAGGGGATTGAAGTGTGCAGCAATCATATGACTCTTCAAGATGATGTAAATCAAGTCATAAT
>VDFB02337531.1:0-21531 GCA_007258455.2 Sequoia sempervirens
AAATCCAAATCCAATCTAATCCAATCCAATCTAATCCAATCCAATCCAATCCAAATCAAATCAAATCCAATCCAATCAAATCAAATCCAAATCCAATCCAATCAAATCCAATCAAATCCAATCCAATCTAATCAAATCCTAATCCAATCAAATCAAAATCCAATCCAATTGAACTCCAATCCGATCCAATATATTTGATCCAAATCCAAATCCGATCCGATCACATCCTTATCCATTCATTCATCTACCGAATCTCATCAAAATCAAAATCAATCCCATCACATCATCCAATCATCATAATCTGAGCTTTATTCCAATCCTGATCTGAACTTAATCTAAATCTCGATTTGAGCTTTAGTCCACTTCCATCCCAAATCGTTGACCCATCCTCTTTATGCTTTCATCATCATGAATCCTTATCCTCCATCAATAGTGGTCAAGGGAAACTCTAATTGCATTGATGACGATAATGAAAGTCTTGTTGATCAAGAGGTATATGACATAGACCCCCTTGACACTATCATTGCTAGTAAGCTTTCTCCACCCACTTTCCAAAATCCAATCACCCCCTTGAGTTCTCCCATTATGTCTTCGTCCATGCCTAATCATGTTGCTTCAGCTACCTTTGACAAGGGATATCCATCATATCCATCATACCCTTCATCTACGTCATCCTCTTATCCAACACACGCATCATCTTATCCCAGTCTACCATCTCAATACCCCTATCCTAATCCCCCATCCACATCCTCCTATCTAAATCCTTCATCCGCATATACCCACTACCCTAATCTTCCATGCCAATCTACTCACTCTAATCCTACATTCGTATCTTCCTATCTTAATCCTACGTCCACACCCTTTTACCTTAATCCTACATCCACATATCCTCATCCTAATCCACCATCCCAATACCCTTATTATAATTCATCCCCCACATCCTCTTGTCCCACTACACCACCTATCTCCTCTTGTCCTAATCCACAATCCATGTCCCCCTATCTTAATTCACCACTCCAATATCCTTACCCTAGTCCTCCATCCAATCTCATTCATACATCTACTCCTAGTCCTCCATCCAATCTCATTCATCCATCTACTCCTAGTCCTCCATCCACTCCTAATCCTCCATCTACTTGTAGTCCTCCATCCAATCCCATTCCTCCATCTAACCCTAGTCCACCAATCCATAATCCCTCATCCACTCTTACCACACCATCTCAACCTAGAGCATTCAAGTCCCTCACTCAAGAAATTCTCCAAGGACTTATAACAAAGAAGCCACCCCCAACTCCACATCTTGAAGTCATGGAACCATGCCATCCCAATCTATCATCCGCGGTAACTAGTGATGAGAGCCTTCTCCCTACCACACCTATCATTGTTGTCACCACCCCTAACAATGATCAAACCATTGAAACCATTGAACCCACTAAATCCATTGAAACCACATCTCCCACCATCACACCCTCTAAATCCATTGAACCCACATCTCCCACCATCACACCCTCTGAATCCATCGAGCCCCCATCTCTTACCATCACACCCTCTGAATCCATCGAGCCCCCATCTCTTACCATCACACCCTCTGAATCCATCGAGCCCCCATCTCCTACCATCACATCCTTTAAATCCATTGAATCCATTGAACATCCACCTCCTACTCCAAGAGTCATCGAACCCATCAATGACACCCAAATCCATTCTGATGACTGCATCGAATCCTCCATCCTTCCATCTCCCCAACTTGAAGAGTCTCTCCAACACTTTGTCATCCTTCCATCCACACAAGATGCATCATGCCAAGAGTCTAATCCAAAGCATGTTAACATATCCCCTTCTCCAGATCAAGATCCTACCATCTCATCCAGTCCACCTCAAGATCATAGTCCCCCATCCATTCCACCCCATGATCTCCTTGTCTCCACCGCTCCATCTTCATCTCCATCGCATGAGCCTACTACCACAAATCCAGACCCTATCATGGCCCCTACTCCTGATGTTGCTATCCCATCATCTCCTTCTCATAATCCCCCATCATCATCTAAAACTGCTATACCCACACCGCTTGCATATCCCCTTGGTACTCTCACATTCTTCCATGGTGGCCTCCTCGCAGAAGAAAAGCATAGTGTATTTACCGCCCATCATCCTCCACCTAATAATGGACTCGCGTCATGTTTTCAGAATAACAAAAATCCTGTCCTAGACCGAATGCTCAGGAGAATGAACTATCAAGGAAAAGGTTTAGGCCTTCATGGGCAAGGTATTTTAGAGCCCATCCAAGTCAAAGAACAAGTCTACATGCAAGGTCTTGGACCTATTTCCCAAGACTCACAATCTAAAGATGTTGGTACAACCTCTAGACATCCTCAACGAGCCTTTCCCAAAAGAAATGTCGTCTCTTCCCATCGCCCCACTAGAACATATGTTGCCATCCCTCCTCCTCTATCATGTCACCTCAAAACCACCGTCCATATCCCTCCTTCATCTGCTCCATCCATTTTGGGTCCTTACATCCCTCCATCCACCATATCCCATCCTTCATTCACTCCATCCATCTTGGATCCATATATCCCAAGATCACCTCCTCCATCTCATCCTTTCATCCATTCATCTCCTATCCATTTCATCCATCATAAACATCCCTCTCACATGTCCCCTAATCAAGATCAACAAAGGCACATACCCGCACATCCTCTGTCTACGCATAATCCCCATGCTCCTATCTTCGTTGCTCCACACCATCCATCTCATCACACCCATCCCATGGCTACTAAAAGCACTTTGGATGCAAGAGGAAAAATGCATCAATCTAAACACCCACATGAACCTAAAGCTTCCCATGTCCCCTCTAAAAGGCATGGTAAAGAAAAGAAAAAGAAAATCCCAAATCAAAATCAAATCTATAGCTCGCAAAGAGCCAGCAAAGCAAAGATCAAAACCATGTGGATCCCAAAGAAAAAAGATGCAATGCCATCACATGAAAAATCTGTTAGAACATCCAAAGTCGCTAATCTAAAAGCTAGTCATACACCCCTTTCATCTCCTAAGTCTATTTTGGGTCCTTATGTCCCGAAAGTCACCATCCCATCTCCTCCATTATCCCCACATTCTCCATCCCTTAATCCTATTATCTTTTCACATTCATCACCACATGTGCCAATGTTGGTCCTGAACACATTTCCCCATCACATATCCACCCCATCATTCTATCCATACCCTTTCCAGCATCCCATCCATTATCCCATGTATCAACCCCATCAAATCCCTCTAATTCATCCTCACGCGTAATCCATTTAGCCTAATAAGGTTGTACCAACATCCAACAGTCACTTCAAACATGGGCTCTTAACACCTTGATCCTTATCACATGTCCTTATCCATCTCCTTTTGCATACTATTCAAAAATTCAAAAAAAAAAGTCAAAAAAAAAGAAAAAAAAGAAAAAAAAGAAAAAAAAGTAAAGAGAAATAATTCGTCCAATGGTGAAAACTTGGCAAACAAGCGCCTTGGATAAGTACCATGATGAAAACCTGGAAAATAGGCGTCATGCGTAAATCCCCATCTACACTTGGGGGCAACTTCCTGATATGCATTACCTCCATCCGCTATGCTTCCAGCTATGCACCTATCTTCCTGTTATCCATCCTCTTCATAAATCCCCCCACCCCATCTATCTTCTGCATCCTACCATCTCGTTTATATCCCATTACCTCCATCCTTCTTGTGATCTTGATCAAAACAGGGGTACCTATCTATACATGCTTTGGCCACCTCTTGGTTTACATTCCCTTCCTCCATGCTCTATCATGTTCCTTGGTCACTCATCCTATCCACCTCTAGTCATCTCCTTTATCTTCCCATCCACTCGTCTCCCATCCCTCATGCCTCATTATATATGACATATCTAGAGTGGGGGCATCTGCTTCCTTTGTGACATAGTCCTTGGAGAAATCACCTATCACAGCATCCCTTCCATCTCCCCATCCTTATCTTTATATCCATCCCCTTCATCTCCCAATCTTTATAATCCCTCCCATCCTTCATCCATTCTTTCGTCTTTATCTTCATCCCATCTCACAATCCCTTGTCATTGGTATTTGGCTATAGGCCTCCTTCCATGCAACCCAATGCCTTTTATCTCATCGCCATCCATTGTCCCATCTCTCTTTTTTCTTTTCTTTTTCATAGCCACTCCACCCCTCTCATTCTTTTTTTCCCCCCTTCCACCCCCGTTTTCCTTGCAGGGTGGCTCTGCGCCTATCCGTGGTTTGCGCCCTTGGTGTCTCATGCAGAGTGGCTAA
This sequence comes from Sequoia sempervirens, assembly GCA_007258455.2. Taxonomy (NCBI): domain Eukaryota; kingdom Viridiplantae; phylum Streptophyta; class Pinopsida; order Cupressales; family Cupressaceae; genus Sequoia; species Sequoia sempervirens. The sequence continues at coordinate 4,308 of VDFB02337531.1, forward strand.
GCCCCTCGGGGCGGCTCAGCCACAGGCGGCTCACTTCCTAGGCAGGGCGGTTAAGCCCGCCATAGAGCGCGCGCAAGCCCCTAACGTGGCGCGCCCTTTACCCTGCCAAAAACCACATTTCTGCTGTCTTTTTTGGAAAATCGATTTCGACCCAGTTCGTCATTTTCCTCCGCGAACAAAACCCATGTCTTCGATTTTTTCAAATCGATTTTTGATTTTTACCCCGACACTTCCGGAGGCCATAACTTTTGACTCAGGTGTCCGTTTGAGCTGAAATTTGACAGGTGGTTGCGTTATGAGCTAACAAGTGGATTCCCAACTAGTTATATAAAAATTGGTTGGACTCCGTTTTGACCCATTTTTGGGGCCTCAAAGTTTCATCTTGACCCCCAAAATCCCAATTTAGTGTTTTTTGAAAAAATATTTTTGCTCATAACTCAACATGCATATCTTGAATTTAGGATGTTAGTTGGCAATTCATCCTATCTCACCAATGGGTATTTCTCAGGAAAAATTGGGACTCTCGCAAGTACGACCATGAAGTTTCCTAAAATGGAAAAATTTGATAATTTTTGAAAATTGCCAAATTTGGGAAAAATCTGCTTGTCAACACCTTACATCCCTTAAAGCCCTGAAACTCGGTGTAGAATCAATTCAATCACATCCTCCAATCATTCTAATCTTCAATCCAATCCTCATCTGAACTTTCATCTTATCCTCCTCTGAGCTTTCTTCTTATCCTCATCTGAGCTTTAATCTTATCCCAATCTGAGCTTAATCAAACCCCTACTCTGAGCTTTCATCCATCTGCAACAAAGTCTTAAGATCCCTCCCTCCATCTTCTTCAATTTTCTCCTATTCATCCATTCACTCATTCCTCTACTTCGAACCTTCATCTATCATCTCAACACTTCATCGAACCTCCTATCATCTCAAACATTCATCAAAACTCCTTCTATCATTCCAATCAATCATTTACTCATTCTGAGTAATCTTCCACCTATTCCAAGCATCAGTCATCTATCCATTTGATCACCTTTTCCTCATCCAACTCCTTATCCCTCTATCCAATCCACCCACACAATCCTTTTCCTCCCCCCATCCTCCCCCCCATCCTCTCCCCTCATCCCATCTCATAATCCCTTGTCATTGGTATCTAGCTATAGGCTTTTCCCCACACAATCCAATGTCATCTATCTTATTGTCATCACTTCTGCTTCTTTTGCATCGCTCATCATCCATCTCTATGGCATGTTATTCGCCCACTTCATCTTTGATGATTTGGATAACTATCCCATCCCTGAGCTTTATATAGTCACTATCCTCCAATCCAATCCAATCCAATCCAACAGGTCTATCTTGTTCCGTCGTGTCAGTTCTATCATTTTAACCCCTTATCTAGGGTTATCTCATCATCTTTCATCCATCACTTGTCTGTGGCCTTTTGTCGAACTACGTTGCCCCTGCGCTTTCACGTAGGCAAGGTCGATCATTTGATCCGCCCCCGGGGTTCCATCCATCCTCGATCTATATTGTCCATTTTTCTCCTGTTCTCCCTCCTATCTTGGTCCTCCATCGAAATCTCCATCATGGTCAATCGTCAACCTTTTATCGAACTATGAGGGCTCTGCGCTTCCACGTAGGCAAGGCTAATCTTTGATCGGCCCCCGAGCCCCTAGGTCTTTAGGTCGTGTCAGTCTTGTGTCATGTCTCTCGTGTCGCTTCATCAAGCTATGCCCTTATCTAGCTTGTTCTTAACAAACAAGACCCACTTGTATTAGAAAATCCAATCAGTTTCGAACATCCCACGTCATATCGATCTTTTAGCTTAGTATCCATCATCGATCTCAACAGGATGCATCCTTCCTAACAGACCTCATCAATCCATCCATCCCCTGATCCTATGGCAAAGGACATTTGAAATTAATTGTGATCTTTTGATACTTTTGGATTTTGTTTATCATTTGAGCTCCCTATCATCACTTGTCAAGGCCACCCTAATCCATCATATTATGGTGTGTTTTGATTGGTAAACATAGGGGCATATCTTCATCTTTTGTTTGTTTTTGTCTTCTTGGTTGGTTGTCCCACATAGTACCCACCAAGATCCCTATGGTCTTGTGTTATGTTGGGGCATCCTTTGTGCTTGTGGTTATCCTTAACAGCTCGCCCCACCAAAGTGGACTTTGGGGTGTTGGGATAGCCTTCTTGTTTGTTATGTGTGTTTTATGCATTAGACACTAATCCGCCTTGGTTCTTCATACCCTGGCATCTTGGTGTCTTATGCTATAGCAAAAATCAGTGCTCCGAAGATGGAAAATTGCATTAGGATTGCATTTCATTCTCCATTCCATCATTTTGTATATATCACAATCCCCCATTCATTCATCCTTTATCCTTATGTCACATCTCTATCCAATCCCTATCCATTCCATTTAGCCCAAATCATCTAATCATATCCTTGGTCTTGTCCCCAGTCTCGTTACTGGCTTTGACCCATCATCATCATCATCCAATAGTATCCTTCCCTATCCCTTTGGTGTTGTTTTGGGATGTATCCTTCCCTCATCAACAACACTTTCATCATCATCCATTAGTATCCTTCCCCATCCTTTTGGTGTTGTTTTAGGATGTATCCTTCCCTCATCAACAACACTTTCATCATCATCATCGGGAGGCAATTCTTCCCTATCCTTTAGTGGTGTTTTGGGATGTATCCTCCCCTCATCAATACCACTCATTGGGATGTATCCTTCCCTATCCTCATTGACAACACTCCATCCATCATCAACCCATTTTGTCTTGTATCTTAACTGGGGCAACATCACCTTTTGAAATCCATTTGTGCTTCACCCATTTCCATATCACTTACTCTCTTCCTCATCTCCCCTTGCATCACATCATCTATTTCGAGAGCCCACCCGTGTTCTCTTGAACCCGCATGTCCTCTCGAGGGGGCATCCTTCATCCCTAACTCTTCATCTTCACCCCCATCGTCTTTCTTCCTAGTCATCCTTTTGATGACTGAGGCATCTTTTCCAATCTAACCATCTTCTTCTAGGTTCTATATTTTAATATTCTTTGAAATGATGCTACTTCATAGCACCATCTCAAAGAGGGGCAAAATGTAGACATCCAAATTTGGACAATTAATTTATCCAAATTTATCACTTTTCGCCTAAACATCCTCTTATCCGAGTTAATTAAATAATATTACTATTATTTAATTAATATCTTTAATTCTGCCAAATCCCTAAGGTATTTAATTAATAATTAAATACCTTACCCTCATTAATCCTCTTTTCATCAAATAGAATTAAATAAATATTACATTTATTTAATTCCTCATGTCATTTTCATCTAATCTAATCCATCTCCTAATCTTTTCATTAAGGATGTGCACATGCCTAATCCTTGATTAGGATGTGTCACATCCTCCAACTGTTGCAAGTTGGCCTTTAATCCTAATTAGCCCCTAATTATCCTCTAATTACTGATTAATTAATCTTAATCAGTACTTTGGTCAACTCTTCCCATCCCCCAAGGAATTTTTAATTCCTTTTTATTCACCCTAGGCTCCTCTCTTCCCCATGTGAATTTTTAATTCACATTTTATTCCTTCTAGAATCCCCTTTTCCCATGCACCTTCTAGAATATTTGACTTGTCACATCAAGTCACATGTGACAAACTCCCACCTTTTGGGAGCATTGTCTTATCCACTAGATTCTTCCAATCATTGTGAATTTTTAATTCACTTTTATTCACCCAAGATTTTTTCCATCTCCCAATGTACTTGGAAGGTACTTGTCCTTCCTCCACCTCATGTACCCTCTTGACACCTCATCTCCATCTCATCCCCCCTTGGCCACTTCACCCTCCACATGTCAAGATGTGAGGGCTTGTGGGTTCTCAACCCACCATAGCCCTTCATCTTGACCTTGTTGGATCAATCTTGGCCCTTGAATTCTCTAGAGAATTCAAGTTGCTCTATAAATACCCCCTCCTCAAGGGCATTTAGGAGGACTTTTGATTTTGCAACTACATGCTGCCCATTTACTTCCTCCAACACTTAGTCAATTTGCAACTACATGCTGCCATTTTGTGCACTCACCCTATTTGCAATCACATCCACTTGCATTTTACATCCAAGCACATAATAGTGATCTTCAATAGAGCCATCAAGGAGCACACAACCAATCTTAAACAAGGGCCAATCAAAGGAGTATCAGCAACAAGGGGAAGGTAAACCATTTGTCTTGCATTATCTACTCTTCTCATTGTTTTATCACTCTCTTTTGGCTAATCTTGAGGTGTTCTTGATATTTTGTTTTTCATAGTTTTTAGTTGTTTTGCTCATTTAGAATAGCATAATATCAAGGGTATACACTTGCCTAGGAAGATATTTTGATGAAATTCACTTTTTAGTGGGGCAACTTCGTTGGGCCCATAACTTTTGATATGAGTGTTTGATTAGCTATTATAACATATCAATGGAAATCTCTTGAAGAGATCTACAATGTCAAACCCATCAGAGATCACTTCACCCACTTTTCGAGTTGTTTCGGGGCCTCTAAGGTTTTCATATTTGAATTTGAAGTTGCATTGGAGAAATTTCTCGGGATAGAAACTTTAATATCTCCCAAACCATGCAAGGTATTGAGACGATTCTTTCACGAACATAAATGTTTTTCAGTTATGCTCCTTGGGGTAAATTTTTAGGTCCATGTGAGCTCGTTTAGGCTAACTTACTAAAAATAGTGACTATTTTTTCACCTTTTCTAACTTTTGACTATCTTACACCCCTTAAGTTCCATCATGGGACTCAAAACAACCAAAGAAAATAAGGATTTTTTTTTGTGTGATGCAAGATTGACCTACATTGTTGGATGCTCCTACATCAATATGTGTACGCTAAAATGTAAGATTTACATATATACATTCACATGTATGCAAAGTTTGTAGATATATAGTTGCATGCATACAATATTTGTATTTATACAAAGTAATATATGAAAAAGTGCATTTAGACAGATCATCTCTCAGGCCTATCCATAAATGAAAAACTTATAACCAAGTTTTTGATAGAGTCCAATATAGTAATCAACTAATGTAAAATCACAATAGCTTAAGCATATATACAACAAAATTTTACATATAGATATTGCACATTCACCCCAAAATGTTTGAAATAATATTACTTTCAAATATGCACATTTACAACTACAAGTACTTAAATATTACAACATATTCAAACCCTCATACACAAAAGAACACAACTATTGTAAAATATTTGCACTATTTTTGAAATACAAAAGGAAACCTACAAATATTGTACAACCACAACTGTATAAGGTTAATCATCAATTAATCTTCCAACAGGAATTAACAATTGGCAGAAGTACAAGCACTGTTCCATGGTCTACTTTTATTCTGAAGCCTCAAGTTATCACCCATTCAAGTTGAGGGAGATTCGCTAATAATTGTTAGTGCTTCTAAAAATAGGTGAGCTCAGAATTGGTGCATCAAATATATCTTGCAACAAGTGTGGGGACTCTTGGATGAATTGGCTTCATATCGGTTAAATCAATATTATAGGGAGGGTAATAAATTGGTAGATTGGTTGGAAAATAATGGATGTGAACAGTTAGAAGAGATAATATCATATGATCATAATTCACTAGTTGCATTCCAAAGTGTTGCAACTATAATAACTAGTGAATGCCCTAACAAAGTTATGAAATAACTTCACAAATACATGTGAAAGGGGTCATAATTCCTTTTGATGGACTAAGTCAATAAAATCATATATTATATTAAATTTAAAACTAACAGTTTTCAATGATGTAGGTACTCTTACGCATATAAAAATCATTAACTTCCTAAGTTGCATCTTGTCTAATAATCATAAATAGCGATCATTACATGTAGCAATTTAAATCTTGTCTACTCATGCCAAATCCCATCGACATGTATTGAAAAGACTCAAGATCTCATTTTTTCACACTCCTTTGTTTATGATTCATTGGAAAGAATGGTAATATTAATATAAGGTGTTAGTGCATTTCATTTCATCCAACATGCATCTAGCAATTTTGGAGCTTTCTAGAATAATGCATAATTTTTTAGGTGTGTTGGCGGAGGTATGTGCAGTCATATCATGGAGTATCGGTCAAGGAACTACAAGGCCCCTTTTAGGATCCACAATTGGGAGCGACCATTCTCAGACCCTATTTTGTATGACCAACTTCTGCAAGTTTTCAATGTTCATTGCCCCTTTGTTGCTTAATGCATCCAACACATTATTGGGGAGGATATTATTATCCCGCAAGCTAGTTGGATAATATTTCCATCCTAGGTTTTGTTGATTTTTAATTTCAAACACCCTAGACCTATTACAATCTTTTGAATCCCTGGAATACTTAGCAAATGAGGTGGTCAAAGGTCAGTTTTTGGAGGGTAATGCACTACTGAAAAGCATGCAAGAATATGATATATTCAAGGGTTAGGGCTTCATAGGAGGCCTATTTCCTAGATTCTATCTTAAACACGGAAGGGCATTTATCATAGTTTATGATGTTATCAAGAATGTGTTTGATAGGAAATGTGACAAAATTCTTCATAGAGATGTCAACCAAAATCAAGGATAAATACTTTGTAATTTCATTCCTTCTCTCTCATCACAGGAATCCAAATGTAATTGCAACACCTCTACCACTCTTTCCTTAGTTTGTGTAAGTGGAATAAAATTCCCAGGGGTAGCAAGATGAAAACTATGTGGCTATCTTCAATATGGAAGAATAAGGTAGCTAAAGATGTATATCCTTATGCCAATATAGTTTAATAATTGTAGCTTATAAAAACTTTCAAATTTATGTAATGAAGCATGGTATACTACATGATCTTGCCAGTGCTCGCTTCTTGGCATTTTTGTAACTGTTATATGCCAGTTTTGTTATGTTGGCAATTTTGTAAATCTATTATTTTATATAATATAATATATAGGCTAATGCCTTTTTCCTAAAAAATCCCACCCAAAATAAGGCATAAATTAAAAAACCACATACCTTGAATTCCTATAATACAATGTAACAAATCCAAAAGTTGCATAAATATTAAAAAATCTCAATCGACTCGTAAAAAACTCACACCCAAGACAAGGCATAAACTATTTCACACTTCTTTCTTGTAAATAGGTTCATGAATAACATAAGGATTCCTACAAATAATGGAAAATGTGACCACACAAATGTAAGTGTTTTTATTAAAAAGAAGGCTGAGGTCCCTAATCCTAAGAGCCACAAAAATAAAACAACAAAACCAAAAACAAAAACTAGCACAAAGGCCACGAATAAAACCTAAATCCTAGGGAGGCACGTAGGCCAAACATAAAGCACTTAAAATATTGCCAAAAGATGTATGCAAGAAAGACAAAAAATAGGAACATAGTCAAAATATTTTAGAAAACAAAACAAAAGAAGAAACAACAAGTAGCCAAAACATCCATCAACCCTTAGGACCATTTGTGAGGTCCCAATTTCCTTCAAAGTGTTGAGAGAGTCCATCCACTCATTCCTTGGCTTGTTGTTTCTACCTTTAGCCGAAACGGTGATTTCCTAATTCTTGCCTTGTTTCTTCCTTTTTTGTTAATCTTGGAATGACCGAAGACAGTTCCCATAATCGATTTATACATCATACCATCTATGATGGATATAATATTTCCAATAGCATTTTCCATCACCATAAACTTCTCCATAATGTTATTAGGATCAATCTTTGATTCAATAATAGAGAAGCAAGCACAAAGGTCATTAATCTACACTTTAAGCTCTTCAGTAGATTCCATGACAATCTCTTTCTCTTTCCCAATTCCCAACCTGTCATCCTCTTTGTTTAGATTTTCTTCATCCTAGCCAGTCTCCATCTCGTACTCTTCTTCCACATTTTTATCTCTAGAATTAACCCTCTCTTCGTTGTTATTATCACCTTCTTCCTCATAATCACTATCCACCCACTCCTCTTCATCATGCACATTATTCTCCATGCTTTCCTCTATGTGAGGACAAAACTTGTTATTTGAAGAACCCACCTCATCCTCCTCAGAAACATGTTCTTTACCTTTATTTTGGGAACCAACTTTAGCCAAAAGAGTAGACCTTGACCTCCAGAATGAATAGTTCTGAACACCCTCCATGCTTATCTATCTTATGGCTTGGGTCAAAATCATTGACAATTTCAATAGTTTCACCCTTTGTCCCTTAACCCATATTGGAATCCAATTTCTTCTTTTTGGAGACATGGAGGGTAGAAAAAGGATTTCTTTTCTTTGGGGTGACTTTTAGTAGATCTTATTCTAGGGAAAGTAACAAAGCATCAACAATTTTCAAGGTACTCTTTTTAGTTTTTAAGATTTTACTCCCAAGAGAAGGGTTTTTGGAGACAAATGGGGTTTGTTTTCAAAATGTTTATTCTCAACTGACTTAGCAATAGAGGTAGGGCTAGGTTGTGGGGTAGAGGAAAGAAAAAACTTGTAGATAGTTAAACTGAGGCCTTAACACAAGGGGGAGAATCACCCTTTCCAATATAGTGATGGAGGGAGGAAATCTGGAAAAAGGAAAAAAATGATCCTCTCCTTATGACGAATGTGATTTAAAATTGGGAAATGATACCCATGTATTGTCTTAAATATAACCTCTGAAGTAAAGTACCTCATCACATGCAAAATTACTAGGCCATAGGGAGCAGGAAAATTCTCCTTGTTGAATCCATTTTGAAAGCGTTCAATTTTCTCTCCTTCAAAGAGATTTTCAAGAAATCTTTGGTAATTACCATTGCACTTCAACCCCATCACATCCACAATAAGCTGAGGGGTTACCGAGAAGTGAAGTCTACCAATAACGACCTCATCATTCTTCCACAACTTGTAGAAATTGGAAGTGAGAGCATTGTTGTAGCTTTTCATTACATGGAAGAAAGGGGTTAAACCAACATTTTCAAAGATTTGCTAAAGTTCTATATTTTGTTGTAGCGGAAGACAAGACAATGACTCTGAACATTTCCTTGGACCTCCCATAATTCTATAGCCAACCTTCCCAAACACAATCTTATTCTTTGATAAACCAAGCACACTTCTTTGAGAAAATAGGGCTTGAAACTAAGAATATTATATTTACCAACTTGGGCTACTTGGCGACTTGAATTAGAAATATCAAATATCCATCTTTGAATTGAACGGGTAATAAAATATGCATGATAATAATTCCACTTGGCATGATTGTAGTACCCACTAGTACTACTAATAATATTAAAAGTATTTTTTTCATCCTTCATGAAAGATAGTGAATAAGATTTGAGATGACATTCATGTAGAGAAATAAATTCACACATGTAGAATAAATCATATTTTTCCAAATAATCATTAGGCTTTATTAAAAGAGTTAGAGGCCCCTCTCAAGTCATTATTTATAATGATAATAATGACATCCTTGTCATTATAATCAAAACTTCCACTTTTTGAACTGGTACACATCCTATGATTCTCGGTCCCCATCTCTTTCCTAAAAATAATGCTTCTATCCACCTTCATCATTGCAAGTGTTATGACAAGTTTTGACTCCTAATATTTCATTTGATATTATCTCTTTAATTTTTTGTGGGTGCTGATCATAATTCTAGTAAACCCATTGAGGGCACAATATTCCTTCATTAGAGGCTGCATCCACAACCCTGTTTCATTCCCTATAGTTATGGATAATAGTGAAGTGAAGGAATCCCCTTATCAATTTTTTTCATTCATCCATCATGTATCTTATCATATAGGATCATTGTATTCTTCTTTGAGAATGTTTATAATCAATTTGAAATCACCTTCAATTATTACTTTGTTTAATCCCGACTCATTGACCCTCTTTATTCTCCACCAAGTTGTAGTGGCTTCAAGTGCAGGTTCCTAATTTTTTTGCAAATCCTTCAATTAGGTTTTTTTTTTAATCTTTGATGACTCTTCCAACAACAATCATTCCTAGATTCCCTTTTGAGCACCCCTCAAAGTTTAGTTTTATCCACCCCTCTTCGAGAGGTAACTATTTCATTTTCTTTCTATACAAGATTTTAATCCACTTTATCCTGGTTAGGTCTTTATTAATCCCCACTTTTCTTTGATTCTGGGCTTACAATAGGAAGGCATTATCTTAGAGAATCCATAATTCCCTTTGTTGTTTCTCTTCTGATCCCTAAATTTTTTTATTGTTCCTTTCTTTCCATAAACGCCATGAGACAAAAGTGGGTATTTGTCTCCACAAATTAGCTATAATTGGGTGAGGAAAAGGACAACTATTTCAATGAACCAATTTTTTTAAATAGAGTTTTGGAAAACCTAATCAATTGAGAGAAGGAGCACATGAGTCCAAACCTCTCTAGAGAAAGGACAATGAAAGAGCATGTGCTCAATATTCTCCACATCCTCATAACAATGAATATGTCTATTAATAAATTGAAATCCTCTTCTGATAAGATTATCAATAGTAAGAATAAATTACTATGAACAAAACCCACCAAAAATAATGTACCTTAAGGATGAGTTTAGAGTTCCACATCTAATTCTAGTCGAAGTGAATAAAAGTTATAAGATGTTCCATTAGAGTGTAAGCAGAATTACCTGAACAAATCCCATAAGGAATTCTTTTCCATATCCATTCATCTTTGTTTCGAGAATAGAATAAGCATTCCCCTATTTGTTGCCTTAAACTTTGAAAACCAACAACCACCTCTTGTTGTCTTCCACCCCTAAAAATCTTGCATCTAGTTAGTTGTTCCTTGAAATATTTCCATCTTGGCTTGTCTCCTTCCCACTCAATATAACTGTGAAGGTATCTACCATTATTTCTAGTAAGCATATCCTTAATTTGGTTGAGTTGAATGGAGGATAAAGAAGGGCAATTGTTCCAAACATCTTCCCAAAAACTTGTTTTCTTTCGATTACCAACTCTCCTTCCAATTCCTTGCTTGATGATATTTCTAATTTTTAACAAGTTATTCTAAATGGTCGAACCATAAGGAAAAACAAAGGAAGAAAGGAAAGTCCCATGTTCTTCATTAAAAAGATATTTAGCTTTCAAAATATCCCCCCAAATTTTAGTTCCTTCTAAGAAATTCCATCCAATTTTGATAAGAAGGGACTTGTTAAACATTTTGAGCCTTCTAATACCCAGGCCCTCAAATTTTTTAGGTACACAAACTTTTTCCCATCTTACAAGGACAATTCTCAAATGTTATTTAGTTTTATTCCAAACGAACTTTCTTTGAATTTGTTCAATTTTATCCGCAATGAAAGCAAGTATCTTGAATAATGAAAGGTGGTAAAATGAGATGTTTTGGAGTGAAGTCTTAAGGAGTTGTAGTTTCCCTTCCAAACTTAGGGGTTTTCCTTTCCAACCAGTGAACTTCTTTTGAACCTTTTCTATGATATTATTCTAATAGTTATTTGGAGGTTTCTTAAAGATAAGAGGAAGACCAAGATAGGTTACCAAAAGAACAACAATTTGAAAACCTATAATCCTCTAACTCTATCTTTAGTTAGCTAATTTGAATTAAAGAAGTAAAGTGTTCTTAAATTATTATAATTGATTTGTTGCTCTGAAGCCTTGGCATAATCCTCAAGAATAGACTTCCAATGTCTTTCCTCAACCATCAAAGCTTCCCCAAAAAGTATAGTGTCATCCAAAAATTGTTGGTGAGAAGCTAGAGGCAAAGAAGAGGCAACTTTAACCCCTTTAATTACTCTTAAGTCGAGCCTCTTCTAAAGGTTCCTTCCAAGAAATTCCACCATGATAATAAACTGGTATGTAGAGAGAGGATCACCTTGTTTGAGCCCTTTTCCACAAGAGAAGTATCCCCCAAGGACTCCATCAACCATCACATAACACTTTGGTGTAGTAACACAAGCCTTAATCAACTTCAAAAATCTACCTTTGAACCCAAACTTCTGAAGAATAGCCAAAAGAAAAGGTCAAGAAACTTTGTCATGTCTTAGAGATATCCAATTTTAAGACCATGCCCAGATTTTTACTAAACTCCATCGAGTGGATATATTCATGAGGGGGTAAGACAATATCCAAAATTTGTCTTCCTTTTACAAATCCTTATTGATTATGCAAAATTAATTTATAAAGGACACCTTTAAGCAAATTTATTAACTTAAAGAAGATCTTGTAAAAACTATTATATAAACTTATAGGTCTATAACTTGCAGCGAGGAAGCATATTATTTCTTATGAATAAGTACTAAAAAGGTAGAGTTTAATTGATTTAGTAGTCTACTTGATCTATAAAAATCCCTAGCAGCATTTAGGTCTATGGAAATAACATCCTAGAAGTCTTAAAAAAAGTAGGAAAAAATCCATAAGGTCTAGAAGCCTTATACACACCAAAAGAGCACATTGCACTTTTGACTTACAACTTGATAGTTTTTCCCAAGTCCATGAGATCTTGGTTGATTAAAATATTGGGAATAACATCTATGAGCTCTTCCAAACCGTAGAAATTAGGATAAGAGTCAACTATAGTTTCTTTAAAGAAGGAAACAATAGCAACAACAATGTCATTCTCCTCTAATAATATACTACCATATTTTTCTAATGAGAGATCTTATTATGTTTCTAATTCTATGTTTCATTGAGGATCAATGGAAGAATTTAGTATTCTTATCTCCCTTAGTTAACCATTGGATCCTAGATATCTATTTCTAGAATATTTCCTCCACCTTTGACAACTTGGACCATTCGCTACATAATTGAAATTCTTTAGTGCATGTATCCAAATCATTATTTCATTCTTCCATTCTCCCTTGGATCTCCTTAAGGTTTCTAATAGTGGTCTTCTTAGTGTGGAATATATTGCCAAAGAAAATCTTATTCCAACCTTTAACCTTTTCTTTTACCCTTTTAAGTTTTTGAGCCAAACAATACATAGGAGTACCATAACAAGGAATTTTCCACCAACTTTCAAACAAATCTTTGAATTCTAGGTGAAAATTCCACATAATTTAATTTCTGAAAGGATAGGGACCCTTAGTCACATCCTCATCCCAATTTAGAAGAATAGTGTTATGATTTGAGCTCGTTCTAGGAAGAGCAGAGAATGATAGTTTAGGGAGAATGTTCCAATTTTTGGATATCAAAAGCCTATCAAGTTTAACTAGAATATGATTACTACCTTGTCTCCTATTAGACCAAGTAAACATAGATCCTTGTAATTCGATATCTATTAGATCCATAGAAGAAAGAAAATCCACCAAGTCCACCATACTATCAAAGAGATCATCCAAACCTCCCAATTTTTTAGAGGGAAACAATGGAGTGTTATAATCTCCACCAAATATCTAGCATTCCATTTGTCTACCAGAGATGAGAGAGGATAAGGAATCCCAACACTGAACCCTTGAAACCTTAGAATTTGGAGTATACATATTAATCAAGTTCCATTTCATAGAGGTATACAAATCTTCCACATTGGTCATCAAATTGTTTTTGTAGTGATAACCTTTGATAACTTTAAATCTAGCCGAATTCCACAAAGTAGCTATCCCACCAAAAGCCCCTTCCACATTACTAACACAATAATCAACAGAAGGCCAAACATTTTTAACAATCTGGTCAAAATTAGACTATTGCATCTTGGTTTCTTGGATGAGAAGAATATCAGTTTTAAGATCAACTAAACAACTCTTTATAATATGTTGCTTAAAAGGGATATTCAACCCTCTAATATTCCATAAAATAATCTTCATAACTAAATAAAGGAAGAGTCAATACCACTCTAATATTGACATTAGGAGGAAAGGGCCTTTGAATCCTCTCATTTCTTTTATTTTTTTGCCCCGAAAGGCTATCTAGAGATTTATGTTTCCCAGAAGCAACATCCCTTGTAGTATCTCATGCTCAAGTTTCCTCTTGGGAAGGTCTACCTTATTTTTAAATTTTTCATTGAATTGAGTCCACTCCTCATCCAAAGTACCTTTGAATAACTTCTTAGGTGGAGGTTGGGCATTACTAGCACCAATTCCCAACAATGAGAGGAATTCTTGCAAATCTTGACTTTGACCTCCAGGCAAGCTATTAAAAACTCCATCCTCCGTATTAGACTCCTTGTTAGGGGCCATAAACAATTTATCTTATTGAACTTCCTTTCCATCTGTATTAATTTCTCCATCTTCTAGACCCCCATTACATATTGTGAGGGGAGAGCCATTATATCCCTCCTTAGCCAACTCATGTTTTGTGGAGTAAGAATAATCAGTTGCACTACTGAACTAGGCTCCTTCAAATGAGCTCTTTCATTCTCTTTGTTCAATCCTTCCATACCTTTCCGAGTAACCTCTTCCTTACCATCCTTAACATATGTTTCTTTTGTCTTGTATTTTATTATTTCCAGATCATTATTGATATTATATTTATCATATTCCCTTTCTAAGATTTCCTCCCTTTTCTTCCCCATCAGATAATTTTGCTCCACAAACCCATCCTTATTAGAAAACTCAACCTCTAAATATTGTGAATTCAGATCTTCCTTATGTTATTGTTGGCCAATTGTCATTTTAATTTTTTCTAAAGGTTGTCTATTACAAGCTACACTTAAATGTTCAAATTTTTTGCAAGTCTAACAAAATATTTTTGTATTTTCGTATTCAATGGTTTGGTTCCATAGATCAAATCTTGATTTTAAAGTAATACTAGAGGGAGGAATTGTGTTGACAACCACATTAACACAAATTCTTGTAAATACCAATCTAGACTTATGTTGAGAAAATTTATCAACAAGAAGTAGATGTCCAAAGGATTTAGAGATTCCTTGGAAGATTTTGAAATTCCAAAATTTCAAAGGGAGTCTCAAAAGGCGTATCCAAGTAGGAGCCATCAAACTGAGATCGATCGATGGGTCAAACCTTGGCTTCCATTTTCTTAAGGAGAGAATTCTTAAGGTTTTTATCAAAATCTCAAGGACTGTTGATAAGCATCTTTATCAAATCTTCATAAACCATAAAGCTAAAAAGAAACAAGACATTGGCCATAACACTTATACTAACACTACCCTTGAGTTTCCAGACTACTTTCACCCACTTCCTAACTTGATCAATGTTGGGATGAAAGGCAAGAAACTTACCAACAAAGGAGAGTTGAAGTCAAGTAAAAGTACAAAGTTATCACACTTTTGACCAACTTATCAACACAAGTGAATTTAAGTATTTCTAACTAAAAATCAATTTTGGTCAAACATATGATCTATTAAGATTCATTCTAGCTTAGATATTTCCACAAATTTCCCAACTAAAATTGTTGGCTAAATACATATGTAGCACCACTTTGAGGCCAATTTACCAAAAGAATAAAATTATCTGAAAAACTTGATGTTTCAACAAATCCTACTCATGTAAATAACATTTTTTTAAAATATAAAAATACCCTTTTGTAGATTCATAAGTGTAGTTTTCAACATATATATATATATATATTAATAGTTTAATTATTATTTATATATTTTTAGTAAAAGTAATGCTAGCGCACAAAATATTGTTGATTACCATGTCAAGAAAAAATACTAAAGCTTATTAAGAAAAATTGAAAAAAAATATGATGCACCAGATAAAAAGAATCTATATCGATGGTATAATTTTTCATTTTTAAATAAATATTTAATATGAAAGTTGATCTGGAATGAAAATAATTGTGTTTTTAATACACACATTTTAATATTTATTTAAAACAATATATATTTATCAAAAATTGAAAAATATATCCATGCACTAAAGTTTCAAGTTATAAATACACAAAAAATTTGAAGGGAAAAAAATAAATTTTCTCTATAAAGATTGACGTCTCGTGTAACTTCACTTTTCAATGTTTTATCAGTAGCTAAATTATAGTATCAATTTATAAAAAGACTATTTTAAAATAATCTTTTCTTTTTTTAAAAAAAATACACATTTTATTAATTTACATCATTTTAAAATTCAAAACATATATGCCACTCTTCAATAATTCAATTTTAAAATTTGGATCAGTGTTGGCTATTTCCTTTATAAAAGTGTGACATAGCTTTGTACTTTTACCTAGTGCAACAATCGCTTCATGCATTAGATCACCAGGGACAACAACCTCCAACCTTTCCATTGCACATGAAGCCAAAATCGTACGTTTCTCCGTGGATGGAAATCTAGCACCCACTAATTTATCAACATAGGAAGTAGGGTCCTCTTCTGAGAAGAAGAAATCAAGAGAAAATAGGGGGGGCACCAGGGCCTTCTTTGTGTTCTGACCAAGAATCTTCACAGAAGATGACACCATGGCCCATTTGCATCGACCTTAGATGACACAAAAGCAACTACTTTGGATGGGGGAGCTTGTAGGGGCCCCCACCTACAAGGACCATAACCAAAATCTCAAGTGAAGCAAAAAATTTTGAAATTACAAAGCACATGATACTCTAATAAAAATTGCAAGTTTACATACATAAACAAAAAAAAAATCACAATAAGCTCATGAACAAAAACACACCCAAATCAAGGCATACATTATTTTGTGATTCTTTCTTACAAATGAACTTATAAGAAATATAAGAACATTCAAAAATAATGAACATATACAACCATGAAAATGAAAATGTTACATACACCAAAAACCTTCATCCATTGTAGATGTTTAAATATTTATATATAGAAAAAACTAACATGGGAAGACAAGATGCAAGCAAAGTGTGTTGATCTTTGTTCTTGCAAAGTGGGTATTAATTGTTGGTGAAGACGCCATTAAAATCACCACCCTCTACCTCCCCTTGTCACCCTCCACCCTACAAGTGGAAATGATTATTCATGGACTCCACCCAAGATCTATTAAGTATGGTGTTCTCTAGAAGATTAATAGTGGTAGGAAAGTGAAAAAAAATGGCCAAAGAATGAAAATGAGAGTGGGGGTGAGAAATTATTAGGGTTTGGATATAAATCTAAAATTCAAGCCTTCATAATTGAATATCATCTAACCCTAATAATTTTTATTTCATACCTTTTTTGACTTTTTACAAACTATTTTTATTTGAATTTCAACCTAGTGTGTAAGGGAGGTGCAATATTTACATCTTAATGTGTGGAGGGGTAATGTGGAATGCCTAGCCACATGTATGAAAAATAGGTTCTCATATTTTTGTTTAAGTGTGTAGCACACAACGATTGGGCCC